>JABAYD010027787.1:0-17489 GCA_014822095.1 Diplotaxis tenuifolia | reverse complement strand
ATACAAAAACATCATTAATTGTTTACCTAACCATAATTCAATCAATACTAAAATAGAATGTATTATACATTTGACATTAATTAGTATTAAAGTTTACATTGAAAATTGAAAACATCAAATAATTTGGAACAAAAATAATCCCCTAAAACGTCAAATATTAAGGTACAGAGGAAGTATATCTTTGATTCTAAAATCATAGACTAAACTAGACAATGGTTTACTTATGCTTATGTCTGAGAGCCAATGGAAACAATTTATAATGCCTAGCTTAATCCTGAAATTTCTAATTGCAGCTAAGTCTCGTGAACATTTGGGATGAGAATATAGCAGCACTGTCATTCAGTCTGGATGGTCAGCTTCTAGCTGTTGCTTAAAGTTACATATTTGAAGAGGGGGTGAAATCTTAAGTGCTTTTCCTCTTTCTTATCCTCTGTAGTTTAGAACAAACAGAGTGCTTGCCTTTGAAATCTTGGATGGGGTACGCAAAAGCTTTGGGCATTGTTGTAATTAAATGCTTATAGATAATAAGATAGCTCATATACACGTTATGTCTATAATGAACCTTCATGCGCTGTTCCTCAAGTCTTACAGGTTATCACAAGCAAAGAACACATCTTATAGTAATCTTTTAATACTGGTTGCGTGTATCTTTTATATTTGGTTTCAGGTTAGAATTCTCTTTAACCGAAGATGTGTAAGTTTTTCAGGCACGAACGGGAAGTCATCTTTGTAAGAAGCGTTAGTGAAATGGAAGTGAAACCCAAACCAAAAGCTATCCGAATCCTGCTAGTATAGTAATGAACAAACTGGGGTTTGTCTTTGCAAAGAGTGTGCCTAAGTATGAACTTTTAATCCTTTTTTTTTTTTTGCATAAAGTAGAGAAGTTAACACTAAATACGATGCAGAACACCTAGAACCACATCAACACTTCTTGGATCCAGAACCAGAAACTCTGTTCTGATAGTCACTGTTTGCAGTTGGAGCGTTACTCTTTTGCAAATTCCAGAACCATTTACTGTAATTCATGTTCCTAACAAAACTTTGAACGGAGATCTGTCTTCTAGCTGAAGGTGAGCTCTTTCCATAATCTTTGGTGATAGAAAATTGTGAGTGACCCCACTATCAATCAGAACCACCAGTCTAGCTTTTCCAATGAAACCTTCCATCTTCATTGTGGTTGGAGAAGACCATCCCATGTAAGAGTGTAACGACATTTCCATGATTTCAGTCGTAGTCTGTTGCAGTTCTTCACACGAGTCATGAAATTATTCGTCAACAGTCTCCATTTCACAACCTTGAGCTACAATCATTACTTGTAGATGTTTGTTCTTGCAGGTGTTGTTATGAGCTCATGTCCATTTATCATCACAAGAGAAACAAAGACCATTTTTCTTCGTGTGCTCATATTCAGCATCAGATAACTTCACTCGACCCTGATTCTTTGGAGGAGCAACATGAGTTGATTGCTTTACTCCTACTTCCGATTGTTTAGCTTTGTTGTTCCAAGCTTGGTGTAGAGGATTTGCCAAAGACTTTAAATTAGAACTCGTTGCCTGTTTGCCAATCCTATTGTTATGATTCTTCACCGAAGAAAACAGTCGGCATAACTCACTATCCTCCATCTTAAGCACTGCTTGAATATGATCAGACAAAGTCAGTGGTTCTTTCATCACAACAACTTTCTTCATCTTTCTCTTCAATCCGTTGAAAAATATGTCAATCTTGTGAGCTTCAGCTAGCTTGACCTGAGATGCTAAATCTTGAAACTCCGGACATGCTCCGCTATAAAACCAATCTGTTGTATGCTGAATAAACGTTTTCCATGAGTCTTTTCGAATGATTCTGCAAATCTTGCTAATAGACGTCTTTTGAAATCAAACCAGTCAGTGAAATCCCCATATTCAATCTCGTAATTGAACCAACACAGAACATCTGAAAGTCGCGTGCTCGATCCACGCTCACCCCACCAAATGATAAGAACCCCACCAAATGATAAGAGATTGTTTGTAATATGATTTTATTCCGCCCAACCTCCCATTCTAGTATTCTATACTATAGTAATACAAGCCAAGATCCAGACCTCAAAGTTTATAGATCCAATTCCACAATACTCAAAAGCTGACTCTCTCTGTACAAAGTAACTACTATTTAAACTTCCTTCAATGTAACAAACTCCAACGACTTGTAACGGCCTCGTAATGTCTTCAATACGTGTGAGCATTAATTTCCTCTTGCTCCGCTTCTCTATCTCCCAATATCTTGCTCTTCTTACGGAAATACACTCTCCAGGGCTTATCAAGCCATCAAGATTTGAGGAATACACCGTGAATCCTTCATTGTCTAGCATCATAGATTAAAGTTTTGTATTCATTGCATATCTCACACGTTTTTGTATTGCATGCAGAAAAAGACTAGCGAAAATCTTCAACAAGGTTGAGATAGAACAAATGCATCAAGCCGGGTAGCAAATGAATAATACATTTGCTTTGTATACAAGTCAAAAAATACAATAAACCCTTCTTCGTATGCAAACAAACACCTTTTGATGCGAACAAAAGAGATTCTTTGGAAACGAATATAAACATTTTTTTATACTACAAGGAGGATTCAACGATTATTAATAACCATGCATTACAAATAAATATAAACATTTTACTAACCGTTAAAATCAACACAATACCAACTGGAATATAATCCATATACACATATATATGAACTGTTACCAACTAGAATATGTCAATTAGTATTGTTTTTTTTTTCCCGTCACCATCTGCACTATTCCTTGCCTTCACCATTGCCCACTTCCCAATAACGAAAACAATATATTATTTTTCTCCTTCATACACTTCGAGCACTAATTTATCTTGGAAACGCCTCCCTAAATCACCGCAGATGGTTCGAGTGAGACCAGTATTCAGAAATATATTAATTCTACAATCATCAAACAAGAGATTTCGAGTAGGCTTGATATAAGGTGCACACATTGTCCTAGTAAACATGGGATATGGATGGCGGCCCTGCATTTATTACATGTATAAAGCCATTTGTTTGAATCCAAAGTTTCTTCACACCTCACACAGTTGGCACTTGCATTCGCTTTGTAAGAAAGGGTGAGAAAAATTTCATCATGCTCATATCTCACTTTATATGGGAGTTTAGCACAATAGAAGCACAAAAAGAAGCTGCATTCGATACAATTTAAAGTTTGAACTTTCTCATTTTTGCAGATTGAATAGGGTCTATAGCTTCCATGTTCATTGCTAAGGAACAAAGGATGTGGGTGGCATTGATGGTCCAATGGCTCAGATATTGCAACACATTGCAGGTCTATACTTATAGACTCACCCCCTTTGCTACACACATATCTGAAACCATACGAAAACGATCACAATGTTCACAGAAGAAAAAATATTTGGTATCACTTACTTGTAAAGAAAATGGATAGGGATGTGCTATATGTTGTTTTTTTAAGGGGAATATTTTCACATGCTTCATGAAGTACAAAATCACAGTTGGATTTCATACATTTGTAACTGCCACCACCATAAAATGGAAGTATGCATGCTTGACATCTCTCATCTTCGTCATACACGATATTGGTGGTCTTCTTTTAAAACTCCATGTGATGTGAATGGCTGGAATGTTTTATAATTCCGTCACTTATCACTTGAAAAGAATTTAGATTTTCATATTCTTCTTCTCGCTCTTCCTCAAATTCTTTTCCATCCCACACATCTCTTCGAGTTGCACATTTGGAATGTCGCCCAACATAAGTGCAATCTTTCGTGCAAGAATAATTTCCATAGTTGTTGTCAACTTCTTAAGGACAAACTCCAGAAGACAATATTCTAGGATGAGAGTGTAAAAGAAATTGTTATGACGGGATATTCTTATGACAAATGGTAAGCAAACATAGTGTTTATGGACAACAAAGTCACATTGCAGACACACGTAGATGAGAGATTTGTTATCTAAGACGACAAGACCCCACAAACGTCTGTTGGTGTTTCTGATAATCAAAGTTATAATGCTGGAATGTTTTACAGAAAATGTTTGGTAGAAACCAAAGATTGTATAGAGGAGACATGACTCTAAATCTAAAGACATAGCTTTATTGTTTAGAAAGACATGACTCTTCTTTAGGAAGAGAGTGTAAAAGAAAGACGGTGGTTATGACGGGATATCCTTATGACAAATGGTAAGTAAAATACAGTTTTTATGGACAACAAAGTCACATTGAAGACACACGTAGATGAGAGATTTGTTATCTAAGACGGTAGGACCCCACAAACGTCTGTTGGTGTTTCTGATAATCAAAGTTATAGTGCTGGAATGTTTTACAGAAAATGTTTGGTGTATATATAGAAACCAAAGATTGTGTAGAGGAGACATGACTCTAAATCTAAAGACATAACTTTATTGTTTAGAAAGACATGACTCTTCTTTAACAGTTACAACTCTTCATGTGTAACTAATTTAATACAAATTAGCATTACTAATCTTACTAACTATATGAATACTTATGAAACCAGAAACTCAATTATAACCAACACTCCTCCTTAATTGAATTTCTCTTTTACTCTTCTTCAAATTGTGTACTATGGCTTGGTCTACCATTTTCTCCATGTGCAAGTAACACATTAACCTCCGATTTAGTCCATATAAATAGAAAAATCTTGTACCTCATCTTGATATTTAATATCCTTCTTCCTTGAGGATCATCTATGAAATATCGATTGTAACAAGACTCCATATCCATCTGATACAATTTGTGAAACACTTAGCACATTCCTTTTCTAAATTTGGCACTAGAAACACCTCTTTGATGATCTTCTCTCCTTGGCTTGTCATCACTTGGATATTCCCTTTCCCTGCCATGATTACTCGTTGTGGTTGACCATTCCCCACTTTGATTGGTATTTTGATACTCTTAGCAAGAGTAATGAAGTATGAAACTTCTTTGGTCATGTGGCTAGTACATCCACTATCAACTAACCATGTTTCATCATCTACTCTTGATGATGCTTCTTCTTAAACTGCACTAAACAACATGTGACCTTCATCTTGTGAGTCATCTTTTGTTTCTTCGATACTTAGATCTACACTCTTGGTC
Source organism: Diplotaxis tenuifolia (assembly GCA_014822095.1). Lineage (NCBI taxonomy): Eukaryota > Viridiplantae > Streptophyta > Magnoliopsida > Brassicales > Brassicaceae > Diplotaxis > Diplotaxis tenuifolia. The sequence goes on along the minus strand of JABAYD010027787.1, from coordinate 12,376 downwards.
TTTCTAAGTTTGCGGTTCTTTTCTAGTGTCCCGGTTTGTTACGAACGAAACACTTTCTCTCATTGCTTACAACCTTTTGTGAATAGGTTCCTTGGCTTTTCATTTTCTTCAACCAGCATTCACTTTCATTGTGATTGTTTCTTTTGTAAACACCACACCATTTATCGGTCTTCTTGTGATGTTTATCTTCACTTTTGTTTCTTCCTTTTGAAACAAAATTTTCTCCATATAGAATGCTCCTTCTGTCGATCGTTCTTCTCGGAGACTTAAGCGCTTCTCATGCGCTTTCAACGTACCTATTAACTCTGTAACAGATAGTACAATTAGATCTTTAGTTTGTTCCATTACAGACACAATACTATCAAACCTCCGTAGAAGTGAAATAAGAATCTTTTGCACTATCTGATAATCTGATTTCTCCTCTCCATGAATTTGAAGTTGATTTCCCATATCAATTAACTTTGTAGTGAAAGTATTGATGTTGTCACTTTCACTCATCTTCAAATTCTCATACTCCCTTATAAGATATTAAAGATTAACCATTTTTATTTGAGAACTCTCTTGAAAATCCATCTCTAATGCATTCCATGCATCCTTTGAATTTTTTGCGGGAGTAATCCTTGGAAGAATAACATCTGAAACTGTTGTTGGAGTATTTGCAGTGCCATTATATCTTTCATAACTTGATCATCTCTCTCCCTGGTTAATCCTGATGTGTTTTCTGAAGACAAAAACAGCGTAGCTCCATTCTCAGTCACATCCCAAAGCTTTCTAGTCTTTAGGATTTTCTTCATTTTGATCTTCCTAAAACTATATGTTTCTCCACTGAAGATAGGAATTATTTGATGTGTTGTTGTCACCGTCTTCCTTTTTTTTTGTTGCTTGAACTTTTTTTTTTTATTTGAATAGGCCCTTGAATCAGTAGCTCTGATACCATGTTGGAAGAAATTGTTTCTTCTTGCACAAAACGGAACAAAAGTTTGACTTGTGAAATAGAAAGGATACAAATTACGTTTGTAATTGTCGTGCTCTATTTTTACTAAACAAAACAGAGTACTACTGGAACTTGTTATTTTATTAAGACACACCACATACACTTATATAGGTTTGGCAATACTTGACTAACTATTGTGACTTTTCGAATAAGAGACACAACTCTCCAATCTAAAGTCACGACTCTTACTCACACCTCTTGATACAACATTATAAGTTACTAACTAAATTACATTCGATTAAGAACTCAATTACAAACTAACAACGTCACATATCAAATCAAGTTTTCTAGGAAAGTGGTTGAGTTTATGCTCATGCCATTTTTGTACTTCAGGAATGAGGGACTTGTCGCACAAATGGGATCCAAACTAAACTTGCAAAAAAAACAGTAGTAATATAATTTTGCAGGATTATAACCATAATTTGCATCACAATACGAACAAGATGTTATCTCAGTACGGACACTAGGGAGATCATATTCGGTACTAATGAGATAAAGGTGATTATGCGTGAGAAATTGGAGATGGTGTTTAGGGTGATGAAGATTAGAGGTGGAGACAAAGACTCATCTCCAAATGATGATAACAACATAGCATTCTTCTGTGATCATCATCATAAAATTCGACCATCAGTTTCTCTTGGCAACGCCTTCCACAATGATCACAGATGGGTCGAGTGAGACAACTGTTTGGAATTATATTAAACTTTTGACCATCCATCCAGAGGTTTTGAGCAGGCTTAACATAAGCTGGTGCACATTCTCCTAGTAAACATGGGATGTGAAAATCGGCCACACATTCATTACATGTATAAAGCCATTTGGTTGAATCCAAAGTTTCCTCACAAAGCTCACACCAATTGAGACTCGCATTCTCTTTGTAAGAAAGGGTGAGGAAATGCTCATCATGCTCATATCTCACTTTATATGGAAGTGTAGCACAATAAAAACACAAAAAGAAGCCGCACTAGATACAATTTAAAGTTCGAATTGACTCCTTTCCGCATATTGAACATGGTCTATGCTTTCCAAGTTCATTGCTTAGGAACAACGGATGTGGGTGACACTGATGATCGAATGGCTCAAATATTGTGGCACATTCCACATCTATACATATAGACTTACTCCCTTTGCTACACACATATCTGAAACCATACGAAAAACGACCACAATACTCACAAAGGAAACAATTCTTGGTATCACTTACTTGTAGACTCAATGGAAAGGGATGCGCCATATGTTGTTTTATCCGGGGAAGATTTGCACATGCTTCATGAAGTACAAAATCACAATTGGGTTCCATACATTTGTAAACGCCATCACCATATAATGGAAACCCACATGCTTCACATTGCCTTTTATCACTATGCATAATGTCAGTGGTCTTCTCTTCCAACTTCATGTGATGTGAATGGCTGGAATGTTGTATAATTCCATCACCTATCACTTGAAAAGAAAGGAGGTTTTCATATTCCTCTTCTGGTTCTTCCTCGAGTTCTTTTCCATCCCACACATCTTTCCGGGTTGCACACTTGGAATGCACTGCGTACGTGCAATCTTTCATGCATGAATAGTTTCCATAATTGACGTCAATCTCTCGACGACAAACTCCACAAGACATAATCTAGGAAGAGAATATGTAAAAGAGAGACGGTGGTTATGACGGGTTATTCTTATGACAAATGGTAAGTAAATACAGTTCTTATGGACAACATATTCACATTGGAGACACACGAAGATGAGAGATTTGCTGTCAACTATCCCACAAACTTCACATATCAAAGCCGTTTTTTGGTAAAATGGTTGAGGATATGCTCATGCCTTTTATGATAGCTTAGGAACGAGGGACTTGTCGCGCAAACAGGATCCAAACCAAACTTACAAATAGAACAGTAGTAATATAACCGTAAACGACTATTTCCACCACTTGCATCACAATAAGAACAAGATGTATTCTTACTAATTGCATGTGGAACAGCGAAAAGTTGGAGATGGTGTTTAGGGTGATGAACAGATTTGATTAGAGGGGGAGACTCGACACACTCTTTGTGGAATGATACCTCACATTTGCAGCAAAAGTAATAGGTTGTACCAACTGTATTACTTGTACAAGCACAACACGAAGACTCGTTTCCTGATTCTTTGTTGTTGCACCAGTAAAGGGGGTAAAGGTGGTGGTAAAATTCGACATTACTTAAATAGTTCTTTCGTTCGGTATTTGGAATATAATATGGACTTTTGATTTTAATAAAATCAGTATATGTATCAGATATATTTGACCATAAAGGAAAGTACCGAAAGATGGGGCAAAGGAGGCGAGGAAGTGAAGAATGGTCGAAGGAATTCATGGCTAAGCAAAAGATGTTTTTATGGTTATATTATATATTGAGAGGTTTGAATTTACTTGTTGTAATTTGTGACTATATATACAAAATATATAGAAGTTCAGCGACTTGATATCCTTTACTTTTTTTTTTCTTTACTTGGAAACATCTCACGTAAAGTATTGCAATTTATGTACATTTTAACTGCTCAAAAGCAAAGTACTAATTTTATGCTTTTACGTACGTTTTCTCATATTCTTCTCTTGGTTCTTGCACTTACCATCTCTTAATGTTAGGATTTTGAAATATCTAAAAAAACTACTTTTTAAAAAAGTCTATTTATAGAGTTTTAGTTTACAGAAAATTTAGTTTTATATTTTTGATTATTTTAAAATATATTTTATGTAAAATAAGAAAATACGTGATTTTACAGTATGTACGTTGATTAAATTTTAATAAATACAAATTTATATTGTTTTTAAGTGTAAAATAAAAAAATAACATCAATCTATTTATAAATATAAATAATATTTAAAGAGCATTCATTATGAATAAAATCAAATTAACTATCCAATATATTTTTATATTTATCTAAATTTCACATTCATTATTATTTTTATTGAGACTATATATTAAAACAAACAAATTCAATTTGTTTTAAATTATTAATTTATGGAGTTATTTATTCTCTTAAACTGATCCAACTCGAAGCTGGTAAAATTTATTAATTTAACATATTTATTAATTCATCGAATATAATTTATCAAAAAAAAATATTGTATTTGGGAAGATTATGGAATGATATTTTTGAAAGGTGTTGAGTTTACCAATAATGTCATTGTGATGGACCAACAATGGTTCAATACATGCATTGAACTTTTAAATCCATTTAACTTATTTTTGATTTTAGATGTTTTGAATTCAACAATACAATCATTACTGTTACAGAATTTACCGCTTAATTTTGTATTTCTCCATGATCACGCAAAAATTACATATCAATATAATCTTTTCAACCCGGAATATCATTTTCGTTTCCTTTACATGTTAACATCTCACGTCAAGTATTGTAATCTATGCATGTCTTAACTTCTCAACCAAAATACTAATTCCATGCTTTTAGGTTTGTTTTCCCATATTCTTTTCTTACTACTTGCACTTGCCCTCTTTTATGGTTTAAAGTTTTAATATCCGACCCCCCCCCCTCCAAAGAAAGTAGAATCTTTATCAAATGCATTGTTAATTTTTTATCTAACACAAATGGTCAAACCATAAACGATATTCTGAATCTATTTAGCATAACTCGAGAATAAATGGTTATTTACTAGTAGAGAACGGAGATTCAGTTACAAGAAGCACCAGATGGGCCGAGGAACATCCGTTTCCTGGAGAGAATGTTACTCTCCCGAGAAGAGATATATACACCATATATCGACAGGTCTCACATGTTTCTGTTTACATGAATCAAATGATTTATAAAACAGAAATAACCATCAAAACAGAGAGAAAATATAACTAATTTGAGGAATCTTTGGAGCTGTGTTGTAAAAACTGAAATAACCATCAAAAGGCATGCTTGGTTTAGAACCTAATAAGAGCCTTTTGTGAGAATCCATACCCAAATGATTTTTTTTTCTGTTTCCTTTACGCGACATTGAAGCTTGAACATTCTTAATTATAATTCCATCTACAGCCGACCTCATTTTTTTTCTCTATCATGGTGTTTGACTAGAGATGGGGCTGTTTTTTCACAGTGTATGCTTATTTTGCCAGGATTTCCGGTGTCTTACGTTGAACTTCATATTCTTGCTGCCCTATTCCGTCTATAAGGGAGCTTTGGTGAGATTCAAAACTTTGCAGTTCGGATACGCAAGATTCGAGTAATGTTTATCTAGCATCTTCACCATTGTGCCATATATACGGATTACGGGTTACCACTCTTCGTAATGGGGCTGTAGTGCCTCGGATGAACCATTGATGTTATGAGGAGATATGATGCTTGATGTTGTTAACATACAAAAAGTTTAAGATCACTTATCTCTTGTCTCTTTTATGTTGATGGCAAGGACAAAAAAGGTTAAAGTAGTTTGTGGTTGGGAAGTATTGATGGCAGGTCTCCGTGTTTTATTGTTGGAAATATTTTCTAATTAGCTGACAGTGTTTATGTATGTAGTCATTGTTCTTTGGTTGAAGGGATATCTAACGAATTAGTTACATGACTTAAACATATTTGCACAAATCCTTGGATTTTAAGGTTCTCTTAGTCTCTACTCTTTGTGAAAGCTGATGAGTATGGTGATGATAATGAGACGGATTTAGTTTAAGAATATTACTTTGCTTTAATTTTCTAAACTTTTTTGAATTGGTTTATTGTTCAACCTTTTTAATGTTCTAACATAGTTTTATAATCTGCAGGGTATAGAAGCCAACCCCTCGTTGCAGGGATATCTAACGAAATTAGTTACATGACTTAAACATATTTGCATAAACCCTTGGATTTTAAGGTTCTCTTAGTCTCTATTCTTTGTGAAAGCTGATGAGTATGGTGATGATAATGAGACGGATATAGTTTAAGAATTAGACTTTGTTTTAATTTTCTAAACTTTTTGAATAGGTTTACCTTTTTAATGTTCTGACTAATGATTAAATGGGCCTGAAGAATGAAGTCAAAGCCCATCAGAGAAACAACAAGTTAGAGCCCAAAGAGGCATCTCCTGCAACGGTCATTTGCTCAGCCTTGGAGAAGAGACAAAAGAGGTTAAAGTGTACTGCTGAGCCAGCTATGAAGATAAAGACAAACAACAGATTTGAAGCCTTGACTCAGTGTGCTGTCATGTGTTGAGAGGGGTCTCAGAATAGGTCAAATTGTGTGTATAAAAGACCTGCGTTGTAAACGTTTTAGACAAGTTGAATAAGATAAGAAGTTAAAAGTATTCATCTTCATCACTCTGTTTCTCTGTTCTTTATGGTATCAGAGCAATGGAAGACAATGATCCTGTGTCTACTCCTACTCTGAGTATCTCTCACTGTGTTACTCTAAAGCTTACTTCCACAAACTATCTTTTGTGGAAGACGCAATTTGAGTCCTTTCTTTCCAGTCAATCTCTTCTAGGGTTTGTCAATGGCACCTCTACTCGTCCCTCTCCCACTGTTATTGTTCGTGAAGGAGAAGAAAATATGGAGCAAGCCAACCCGGAGTTTGTTAAGTGGATCCGTAAAGACCAACTGGTTATGACTTGGCTTTTCGGTTCTCTGTCTGAAGAAGCTCTCAGATCTGTTTACGGTGTTCAGTCTGCAGAAGAAGTGTGGTTGTGTCTGGGGAAGAAGTACAACAGAGTCTCTGCAACTCGGAAGCTTGACCTTCAACGCAAGCTTCAAGGTATGACTAAAGGGCAAAATACAATGAATGAATATCTTACTGAGGTTGCGATCAGTTAGATTCTATAGGCTGTCCTATGTCAGAACAAGAGGCTGTCTATGGTGCTCTAGGTGGTCTAGGAAAAGAATATGAGTCTATCTGTACCGTGATTGAACACTCAATGGATGGTGCTGATACTGTGAGTTTTGAGGATGCTGTGTTCAAGCTTATAGCTTTTGATGAGAAGCTTAAGGTGTACAATGAGTCGCAGACTGTGAATCCTCACATGGCGTTTCATGCTGGTCATGGCTACTCCAACCGTGGTAGAGGTGGTTATACCAATCGAGGAGGCTACAGAGGTCGTGGTGGATCTCAGTCTTACTCAACAAGAGGTCGTGGCTTTCAACAACAGTTCCAAGGAGGTTCCAACAACCGACCAACTTGCCAAATTTGTGGTCGCTTTGGACACTCTGCAGCTAAGTGATACAACAGATTTGACCAGGATTTCCAGAGTCCAGACACGTTTCACAATGCTCTTGCCACAGTCACTTTGTCTGCTCAAGAACAACATTCTGGTCAAGACTGGTTTCCGGATTCAGCTGCTTTAGAACACATCACAAACGATGCTTCTCAACTGACCTCAAGCCAGCCTTATCTCGGTAATGATCAGGTTATAGTTGGTAATGGGGACTGCCTTCCTATCACTCATGTTGGTTCCGTTGGTATTCATACTTCACAAGGTATTTTACCTTTTGATGATGTGTTGGTTTGTCCCACTATTACTAAATCCCTGTTGTCAGTGTTTAAGCTCACATCTGATTATCCATGTGAGTTCACTTTTGATGCTGAGTATGTGTGTGTTAAGGACAAGGGAACCAAGCAGGTGATAGCTCGAGGAAGAAGGCATAAGGACCTTTACATGCTGAAGAATCAACGGTTTCATGCTTTCTACTCTAAACGGCAGCAAGTCACAAGTGATGAGGTTTGGCATCAACGTCTGGGCCATCCTCACAAGGAGATTCTTCAGTTGCTAGTTAAGACGAAGGCTATAGTTTTGAATAAAAATAATAATCAGTTGTTGTGTGATGTTTGTCAGCTTGGAAAGAGTTGTAAACTTCCTTTCCTTGCTTCTGAGACAGTTACTTCTCATCCTTTAGAGAAAATACATTGTGATCTTTGGGGTCCAAGTCCTGTTGTATCTACTCAAGGGTTTAAGTATTATGCTATCTTTGTTGACAACTTCTCAAGGTTCACCTGGTTCTATCCTCTCAAGTTCAAATCTGATTTTTTCTCTGTGTTTCTTCGGTTTCAAAGTCTGGTTGAAAACCAATATAACCAAAAGATACGCAAATTTCAGTCAGATGGAGGTGGTGAATTTGTCAACAACAGATTCTTGACTCATCTTTCAAACTGTGGGATTCAGCATCTTGTGTCCTGTCCTCACACGCCACAACAAAATGGGATTTCTGAGAGCAAACATAGGCACATAACGGAGCTTGGTCTCACTATGTTGTATCACAGTAAAGCTCCTCAAACACTATGGGTATAAGCATTCTTCACCGCTTCATTCCTTGGAAATCTTCTCCCTTCTTCGTCTCTTCCTGACAACAAGAGTCCTTTTGAACAGCTGACTGGTGAAGCACCAAACTACACATCTTTGCGAGTGTTTGGCTGTAAGTGCTTTCCCTATCTTCGGCCTTACATGTCAAACAAGCTTGATACTAAGTCTCTACCATGTGTTTTCCTCGGTTATAATGAGAAATACAAAGGTTACAGGTGCTATCATCCACCAACTGGGAAAGTATATATCAGTAGACACGTCTTGTTTGAAGAAAATTCTTTTCCTTTTGGTATTCAGTCAGTATCAGAATGCTACTTCATCTCCTCTCAGGAATGCTTGGCTGAGATCAGCTATCCCAATTGTAGAAGAATCTGTTCAAGATGAAGAAGAGAACAGATTGAGAGACGAAGTGTTCCCACCACTAAGAAGAAGTACTGTCCCACCACAACCGTTGACACCACAGAGTGGAGAAGCAGAGCATTTATCTCAATCTAGCCAATCTACTGACACAGAGGAAGAGTTGTTTGAAGAAGAGGCTCCACCAATAATTCCTCCTCAGCATGTTGCTGTTCAACAACCGCTGCATCAGATGACTACTCGTGCACGGTCAGGGATTATCAAACCAAATCCTCGGTATGCATTGTTTACTGTCAAGTCCAGAAGTACAGAGCCCAAGTCTGTCAAAGCTGCACTAAAACACAAAGGGTGGACTTCTGCAATGGATGTTGAGATGCATAATATGAAGGAAACATACACGTTTGAGCTTGTGCCACCTGAAGAAGGTCAGAACCCTGTAGGCTGTGGTTGGATTTACAAGGAGAAGTTGAATGCTGATGGTACAGTTCTCAAGCTTAGAGCCAGACTGGTGGCTAGAGGAAATCAACAGGAGGAAGGCGTGGACTACTTAGAAACGTTTAGTCCGGTTGTAAGGACAGCAACTATACGAACCGTGCTTCATGTTGCAGTCACTAAAGAGTGGAGAATACGTCAGTTAGATGTTCAAAATGCCTTCTTACACGGTGATTTGAAAGAGAGTGTGTTTATGGTTCAGCCACCCGGATATGTTGATGAGCAACGACCTGATTATTTCCGGACTCAAACAAGCACCTCGTGATTGGTTTGATAAGTTCAGCAACTTTCTCCTTGAATTTGGTTTTCGCTGCAGCTTTCCGGATCCGTCTCTCTTCATATATCATCAAGGTACAGACGTTGTTTATCTGTTGCTGTACGTTGACGACATGATATTGACTGGCAATAACAATGTTCTGGTGGAGAAGTTGATGGCGAGTCTAAATACGGAGTTTAGAATGAAGGATATGGGAGACATACATTATTTTCTTGGAATCTAAGTTCACAGAGGACAAGACGGATTGTTTTTAAATCAATCCAAATATGCTTAAGATCTTCTGGTTGTTGCTGGTATGGTTGACTGTGCTCCAATGCCAACTCCTCTACCAACGAAGCTAGACAACCTGGCTGGTCAAGATGAAGTTTTTGATGAGCCATCCTATTTCCGAAGCCTTGCCGGAAAGCTCCAGTATTTGACACTGACTAGACCTGATTTGCAGTTTTCTGTGAATTACATTTGTCAGAAAATGCATCGGCCTAGTGTCTCTGACTTCCATCTTCTAAAACGTGTGCTTCAACCTTGGTGTGCTATAGTGATTCAACCTTGGTGTTAAAGGAACTACTGAGATGGGTATAAGCATCACCAAGAGCAGTGATTCAACCTTGGTGTGCTATAGTGATTCAGACTGGGCAGGATGTAAACAAACAAGACGAAGCACCGGAGGTTTTTGCACATTTCTCGGATCCAACCTTATTTCTTGGTCTGCTAAGCGTCAGGATACTGTGTCTAAGTCATCTACCGAGGCGGAATACAGGACGATGTCGATGGCTGCTTCAGAAGTTGCGTGGTTGCAGAACCTTCTCAAGGTCATGGGTCTGCAACAACAACGAACCCCTCTGCTCTTGTGTGATAATCTTTCAGCGGTCTGCTTGTCAGCTAATCCAAGGTTTCACAAACGAACTAAGCATTTTGAGGTTGATTATCATTATGTTAGGGAGAGGGTGGCCATGAAGATGCTGGAGGTAAAACACATTCCTGCAACTCTGCAAATTGCAGATGTGTTTACCAAATCTTTGTCTCAGGAGGCATTTGCAAAGTTGAGAACCAAACTCAGTGTTTTCGTGCTACCCACACTAAGTTTGAGGGGGAGTAATGATCAAATGGGCCTGAAGAATGAAGTCGAAGCCCATCAGAGAAACAACAAGTTAGAGCCCAAAGAGGCATCTCCTGCAACGGTCATTTGCTCAGTCTTGGAGAAGAGACAAAAAAGGTTAAAGTGTACAGTTGAGCCAACTATGAAGATAAAGACAAACAACAGATTTGAAGCCTTGACTCAGTGTGCTGTCATGTGTTGAGAGGGGTCTCAGATTAGATCAAATTGTGTGTATAAAAGACATGCGTTGTAAACGTTTTAGACAAGTTGAATAAGATAAGAAATTAAAAGTATTCATCTTCATCACTCTGTTTCTCTGTTCTTTACTGACATAGTTTTATAATTTGCAGGTATAGAAGCCAACACGGAACATATGATTCAGGAACTGATATGATCAATATAAAATTTTCAGTTCGATCCATACTAATGGAGGTACAAATGTGGAGTAAAAAGAAGTGCTCAGTCTGTGATACTATGTACTGTGAAGTCTTGAAGCTTTTGTTATTGGTGTAATCTAACTATTTCAATAGCTCAGACCATATCATAACACAATGACAATCCATTTAGTTTCTGTATTTTGAAATGAATGTTTGTGTAAACAGTTTTGTGAATATTACTCTAGTTTGAGGATAAATTTCTCCGGTATCATTTTGTGATGATTCTTGTATCATTTTCTATTGACTGGAGTGACAGACATCAACGATCTCACACTTATGACACGTACTAGTGATTTTTGGCTGGAGCACATAGATTGACCATTTCTATTTGGAAAAGAAATGATCTATCATTTCAAAAAGAAAATGGGGGACGGTATTTCAACGTTTTCTTCAAGAGTCAATAAAACAAAATAGATTAATAATATCAAATCATCTAAAGTACTCTGAAATTTAAGAGAAACTCTTTTTAAAAATCAGTAGAATTTTTTTCCTTGTTTTCTAAATATTACCCATATCTACGAGATTCACTCCAAATCACTTTAAACCTCCAAATCACCTTAAATCCACCCCAACCTTTAAAATCCACAATTCAATACACCCCCAAGAGAGATATTTTCATACATCTTTTGTATTTGGTTTTGGGTTATAATTCTGTTTGACTGTGTCGGTTTGTGAGTGGTTTTAAGGCACGAAATGTCTACGAAACCAAAGTAAAACCTAAAGGCAAAGCTTATCCAAATTGTGCAGCTTAGCAAAACAGAAGCATCCTCAACACAAGTTGTTCTAATCATAGCTAAGAGTGTCCCAATTGGGTTTAGGGTTTAGCCTCTTTTTTTTTTTGATTGATAATTGATTCAAAGTATAGTCTCTTCTTTTTTTCTGTATACTGCAGAAGTAAATACTAAATACAGTGCTTTATAGTTTCATTTGTTTATTAACCAAAGAGATACTAAGATTAACGCAAAAGAAATATAGAAAAATACCCACATTCACCTCGTATATATGGACTATGCTTTACAGTTTTCTACTCGAACAACTATTTTTTTTTGGTTTAATACTTGAACAACTTTGGAAAGATACTTATTAGTACTTCTTATACACGAAACGAGACCACAGACTTACAAAACCTCGATGAAACTTATACAGAACAACAGATCTTTAAGTTTTGTAGTAAAAAATAAATTGGATACACTTTGTTACACAAGAATAATATCATAAAGGCTTAAAATGCTTATATAAAGTTTCTACAAACTAAAATATTACTTGTCAGACACGAGTCACACGACTGAATGCTATCTCTTGTAACAATAACCTCACGTCCTTTGACTCCAACTCTTCTCTAACCCTAAAGAATCCACAGTGAACTTCCTTTAATAATCTAAAAACATCAACTAACCCACTGTTGTATTCACTTTCGTCTGTCTTCTCCTCAGAGTAGGGCTTCGATTGTTGGCTATCCTTCATCCTGAAATACTTGTACCTG
>JABAYD010027779.1:843-11333 GCA_014822095.1 Diplotaxis tenuifolia | reverse complement strand
CTTGATCCCCTGAGCTTATCCTTCGCCTCATGCATTTTGTTATTCAGTATCTTATGTGCAGATATGTGCAAAAGGGCCGGAGAGGAAAGGATCGACGCAGCCTCTTACTCGTTACTGCAGAAGGAGAGTGTTCTGAAAAGAGAACAGACGAGACTATAAGAGCAACTGCTCTGACGCCTTATGATGCAGAACAAGTGAAAGCAGGCTGAAAAGAAACAGGAATGGTATGCACTCAAGACGACCAGTGGCACAGAAACTATCATATGTTACCTCCTTCTTCGTCACCATCACCATCATATCTTAAAAAAAAAATCAGAATAAGGTGATGGAGGAGGAGAAGAATTCAAAGAGACATGAGCCACTGGGAAAGTTGAGAAAAAGAATTGGTACCAAGTTTAAGAAATGAGGAACGTGCAGATGGTCGGAGTGATTGTTCCAACAGAAAGAGCAGACGCCTGATCAGAGTAACTGTGCTGAAAAGAAGAGAATGCAAAAACGAGTAGAGGCTGTGGACATCAATGGATCTATCCTCTCTTGCAATTTTGTGCGATATCCTGCATCCTCTACGAAAATGGTAACCCCTAAACACTGATTAGCTCCACTTAAACACATAAAAGGCCTGTTTTATACCTAGACTGTAACCATGACTAATGCCTATGATGAGAAGCTCACGCCACTCTTAATTGAATGTAAGGAGTTTTGTCTGGAAGGTGTAAACTTTGGCAGGTTTGAGATATAGAGTATGGAGCCGGTTTGAACAGCGGTCAGTGGGGTTTTGGTAAGCATGTGTTGTCCTAGTTTTCATGCTTGTATGGTTCAGAGATTCGTGGTTAAAGTATGGTTGTTGAGCCATAAGAGAGTTCCCACACTTTCAAACCTTTCTCCCTGTTCTTGATACTTGATATTGTTTGAGGACAAACAAGGATCTAAGTCTGGGGGAATTGATATATGGTGTTTTTGGCATATTCTAACAATGTTTTCTAAAGTGTTTTTGAGTCTTTATCGAGTCCTTTTAGTCCTTTTCGAGTCATTACAGGTCTGGAGACGTTTTGGAAGGAAGATGGACTAGCTGGAACAAAAGAGGTAGAATACATTGCAATTTGGTGATTTTCACGCAGAACAGTCTGAAATGACTGTTTTGATCGAGCAGAGCAACCTGAGTGCATGTTCCTGTGGCAGTGATATTTATGGAAACCCTAATATTTTGGGATTCACCCTAGTTCTCCCATATTTCTCTCCCATCCGCGAGCAGCCTCCATATATCTTATTTTCCTCTTTTCTATTTTATTCTACGCTACTTTTAGACCAGAAACCATATTTGAGCTTTTGGAGATTTGTGATTCAATACTTTGTAACTTTGGGGGAGAAGAATCTCTACAACCTTTGGAGAAGATTTCTAAACCCTCTTGCTTATTATTTGTTGATTCAGACATGTGTTCTTCATCTATTATCTCTGTGTTTTCTTTGTTCATGGCTGAGTAGTCGATTTCTTAGTCTAGGGTGCTAGGAGATCATAGATTCATGAGCTAAACACAAATAAGAATTTATGTTTTGATTGTCTCCATTCATTTTTGAGCTTACTGCCTGCATTAAACTAGCTATTTAGTGCCTGATTTTAGGTTTAATCTAATCATCAAAAGTGTTTTAGGTTGCTAGAAATAACATGAATGGATGATTTGTCCCTAACCAGCGAAAGTAGATGTTAGGGAAAATTGTGAACTTATCGAATCTGGTCTTAATGTTTATGTTCTTTCTCTGATTCAAACGGCAATTTATATTAGGAATGATTGATAAAAGGATGGATGCCACAAGAGTGGGTCGATATTGTCTCGTTGTTCGAGTTCTTGCTGCGATTTGTTCCTTGAATAGATGTTTGGCTCATGCTCATTGATTTCCGATCATTCACCCTAGGCTTATCTCTTTTATAATCTGAAACCAAATCAATCTCTATTACTTGTTATTTATTTTACCTTTTCAAAACCCCATATTGTTTTAGCTTGATATTGATCCTATAAAAATAAAGTGTAATAATTGGTCTATGTGGATTAACTTGAAGGTTAATTTGAGCATATCACATTACAGTAGACAAGATCCAGTTTTAGTGTATCAGATAGTCGTGAGGTTGGTAAAGTTAAGCTGATGATTTATCACTAATGGTTGTGGGAGCGAAACGTTAAATGGAAGAAACGAAAGAGATGGAAACAATAGCTGCTTCGATTAGAAGGAAGAGGATGAAGACGATGCAGCGTTAGGATGGCTGATTTAATGGCGCTAAGATAAAGGATGTTCAGTGATTGCGAAACTTGTCACTAAAGGTCTTGCCGTGACAAATCTCTCTGGTAAACTTTTGGCGTTGAACGGAAACCTAAAACATGTTCAGAAACTAGATAATCGGTCACTGAGTTTTTCGACATCAGAAAAAAATCGGTGCACTTCTCACTGATCAAAACAAAAGGTCGATTTTAAGATAGATCACTCAAAGTTCCAAAGAATAAACCTTTTAGTGATATGTAAACATGAGTGCAAACTGCAAAGATTCGATCAAAAACTAATATGAAATCGAGAACTCACAATGCTTCCATGTTTTTCTAACAAGGCGCATCTTCTTCTTTGCAGCTTGGCCAACCTCCTACCCCACTCAGAAGGGTCCTTTCACATACCTTCGTGCCTGATCTAATTATAAGAATGTGAGAGAAAGATCAATGACGGTCAAACACTTAAAGCTTTATCCTCCGTTTTGTGGATCTGTGAACATAAGTGAAGAAAGAGACATACAAACTTGTAATTAAGGGATTGACATGAAAGAGTGAAAGCTGAATAGACTATGGTTTCCACGAAACTGAAAGGCTTCATCGACCCATTTGCAAAGAAAAAGATTTAGGTCTCCTGCTGATGTGGCAAAACTTTAAAAGTTGATTGGTTATTTTTTTATGCTTACGTGGATACCTTATATGTTGAGTATTAAGAAATTTTAGTATTTAGTATTGTAAGATTAACTTTTCTCTAATCCAATTCGTGGTACAACAAATTATTTTATATATTAAAGAAAAAACTTTTGTCATTCTCATAAAATCGTTTAACAATTAAAACGTCCACACACTAATTTTTTTTTTAACTACACCACAAAGAATTTAATGTGTCCGTCTTATATGTTTTCCAATCAGCTCATTTTTAGTTCATGCAATTTAAACATTTGTAATAGTGAACTGAAATTAATTAAAATTTTCTTTATATAAATAATGAATAATATCATTTTAAAATAAATAAATAAAAAATCATTAAGATTCACATCAAAAAAAATTAGAGTTAGAAGGTTTTTAGAAATAGAAAGTTTCATATTTTGTCAAATTTGACCATGGTTGAGTGAAAGTAACAAATAATTGTGATTGATTATGAATTAAGAAATTTGAACTATAAAAACACTAGACACAAAATCAAATATTTTGTTTAGCCAAGTATTGATTTTCTCTGCAAAGTTTTCATATCATACCAAGAATTGGAAACGTAATTAAATTACTAGAAAAAAAAATCAGAAACGTTTTTTAAAAAAAAAATCGTAAGTGAAGAGATCATCTTATTTTACACGCTAATCTAGTCTCTTTTGCTCGATTATATAATGTTTTTACTATAGCTTTCAAGAATTTTGTCGGATCCAATCGACATCAAAAGATAAAATAAACAATCTTGATTCATCTTAACCAATTTTGTGTTTTGATGATACTGTAATTAATCTTCTCTGTGTGACTAATGTCTTTTAACTTCCCAAACATTAATTGATCGAGCTATTACCGAATTTAAAGCGTGCCTTGATGCGAAACAACTTCGAAATCCAATTCCAAGAAGGGCATGTAGTGAAAAACAATGGACAAGCTTGATGAATCAAACGAATGGATCATGAGTCTCTATCTTGTGATGTATATATATTCCAGTAACATGATCACAAAATTTTATATTTATCTCTACATTCTGTACAAATAGTTTTAACTTGTGATACAACCTGTCGGATTCAATCGACATCAAAAGATAAAATAAACAAATCTGGATTCATCTTAATCAATTAGTACCCCAACAGCTCAAGTACATGGCCGTCCGGAGAGATTCCTCAGCTTGCTTTGCCTTGTCACCATCCTTACCGGAGGCAACGACGGCGGTGGACGACGAAGAGAACCTGCTCGCCTGAGTAGCTGATCTCACGTTGTTTCGAATACGTTGATTCACAGATCGAATCAGGTAATTCCACCTGCATAGTCCCAATTGGTCTTTCGAGGCCTCCACGGCTCCGATGGTTGCTGCCACTAACCATGCTCTGCTCCTTGAACTCATCTTTTCTCACTTTTTTAATTAACTTGAAAAATCAGAGAAACTCTGCCTTTGTTTTCTTGTTTGTAAAATGGAGAATTGCTTTGTGAAAGTTGTTGATGAAGAAGATGACATTCGATGAGCCTGTTTATATAATAGAGAAAAGAGGATTAGATAGTAGACACAGTGTAAAACTAGATGCTGTCTCCCCTGGTTTTCCCCCAAGTTTTTATCGTCTAGGTTTGGTGAACTGAATTGTAATTACCAATACACCCGCAAGCGAACAAATAGGATAAGGGTTAATACTGACTTTTAGTAGATCCTGGATTATTACCGCAAGTGCAGCTATGCACACCTGGTTTTGTTTGTACTATATTTGGCGCTCGTGCTAAGCTTGATTTTTTTTTTTTCGACAACTAAAATTTTATTAGATTGTAAAAGGGAAATACAATAAGTTTTGTAACCATACAGGAGGAATAAAGAAAACATTAAAATTGTTACACAAATTAGACTTCTTTCTAAGCAATCAGCAGCTTGATTTTTTTCTCTATGGGTAAACTCAATGGAGCATAACGGTAGCTTGTTCATCCGGTGTCTAATGTCTGCAAGCAAATTACCTAAAACTGGACAATCACTTCTCGTGTTGATAATATTCACCAAAGCTTTGCAATCACTTTCAAACCATATTTGTCTCCATCCCCTTGACCACGCTATATGTAATGAGAACAAGAAGGCCCCTGCTTCTGCCTGTAGTGGTGAGTGTATATTTTGAAGTTTACCAGTTCCTGTTATCACATGATTTCCTCTGTAATCTCGCAAAATCCACCCCACTCCTGCTGACCTCGAATTATTACTGAAACTACAATCAAAATTTAGCTTATACCCAGGGCCGGCCCTGAAATTGCGGAGGCCTAAGGCGAGTTTTCAACGATTTTAATTAAAGAAAATTTTTCAACGGATTTGAGGGCATAAAAATTTTTTTGGGAGGCCTATGTACATTTAAAATTTTCCAAAAAATTTGGAGGCCCAAGACGAATGTTTCATCCGGCTTGGCTCAGGACCGGCCCTGCTTATACCAAGTCACAGGGGGAGGTTCCCATCTTGATGAGACATATGCATATTTTTTTATAATAAGCTTGATTGATATACGCTGTAATTTTTATTTTTATTTTTAAATTTAGGTTGTCAATTTGGTTTTTTTTTGTTTACTGTGGAACTGTACAATATTAATGTATAATTGTTTTCTTTTTTTTCAAAAATACGTGATATAAACTGTAAAGTTTGATTTAACAAGCTCATTTTTTTAATGTTGGGTTGTAAGTTTATTTTTAAGTAAAATTAATTGGTAAACTAATGTAGATAGGAAAAATAAGAAATGTTCAAAACAACTCAAAAAATTTACCAATAAGTATAACCACAAAATCACCAATATATCCTTAAGTTAGAGTCTATGCAAGGCAAAGAAAATATGACACTGAAGAATCGAAGCGAATCCGAGCAAATTAAATATAATAATATCAAATCTGAATTGGAACCAATTAAATATTTAAATAGAATTAAAAATTGGATATATAGATAACCAGATCCAAACTCCATCCAAATCAAAATATTTCAGATATTTGAATATAACTGTCTCAAATTCATATACTTTTATTAGATACTTTTAAAGCTAATATGGAAAGAATTATCCAAAATGTATAAGATACTTTGAAGTTGTCCAAACTATTTGAAATATATATACATAGTTACAAATAAATATCACATAGATTAGATAGATTAGAAATTGGTCTCTCGAACACAACCCACTTGTAATCGCCTAGGAGCTCTTTGCGCCATTTAAAATACATAGTGTAATCCTTTATAAAAAATACATAGTGTAATCCTTTATAACTAACTCCATTGGGATAGTTTTAAGTATCCTAGATCTTAATGACTTTCAAAGTTTGAATGCTCTCTCTGAGTTTCAGTGTGTTCATGATCGTTTTTACAAACTAAGTAAACTATTCTCTTTGTTTTATGGCCCTAAAACATGTTTTGGAGCATCCTAACCTCCCTTGGGTATAAGAGCATGAGTAACTTAGGTTTCTTAGTCCGGAATACTTAACTCATGGTTAATATTTTTTTTTGTTTTTTTATATTTTTTGGCTAAAAAAAGCTTTCACATTTCTTATTTAAGAAACGTTTTTTTTTAAATTTTCTTAGTTAAAATCTAAGAAAACTAAGAAATCGTCTCGTAGCCGAAGCCAAAAACTCCAGTTAAGAGACTGAGGTTAATGATGGTCCAAGGTTCTGGTCTTGATGTGGATTGATTGACTTCAATCACTTACATTCATAAGGTGGATTTATGTAGAACCTCTATGAAGATTCTCACTCAGTCACTCTACCCTTGCCTCACTCTTTTTTTTTTTTACGTTTTACTCCCATTTTCTTTGACATTTCTCCTATTTGGTTTAACCCGTTGGCTACAACATTTCATAAAAAACTTAATTAAAAAAAATTATCATCTACTGAACAAATTTTTTTTTTTGGTTTTTGTTTTCTGTCATTTACACCATCATCATCATAGTTTCTAAACCGTTACCACTCACCATCTAATTACATAGTTACCAAAGAATGTTGAAGACAAAAACTTTTTTATTAACTTATCATTTATCCAATTCCTGGTACAACAAAGACTTATTGGCCTTAACACACTTAACTGATATGTCACGGTATACTAGAATTTAGGTCAATAATTCAAGGCTTGGCTTGATGCGTAACCTCATTGAAATCAACTTTAAGAACAGCTTTTTTTTTTGTCAACAATTTTAAGAAGAGCTATGTAGTCAGGTTTGATAGTAAAAACAAAGAATGAGCTTTATATGTCCAACGAATGGATAATGCATGGAAGCTTCTTTCTATCTTTTCCGGTAACATGACCATAAACTTGTATATTAATCTCTACATTCTGTACAAGTATTATTTTTCCCTACGACAATTTAATTTAATCCCGAAACAACCCATCAAAACTCATAACCATCTACTAAGGGTTCTTAGGCTTCCCTTTGCACCGCGGCGCTGGTCATAGGTGTGATATAATCGATGGCATAGAAGATAAAAATCTTAGATCTGTCTTCATCAATTAGGACCCCAACAACTCAAGTACATGACCGTCCTGAGAGACTCCTCAGCTTGCTTTGCCTTGTCACCATCCTTACCGGAAGCAAGGACGGCGGTGGACGAAGAAGAGAACTTGTTTGCCTGAGTAGCGGATCTCACATTGTTTCTAATACGTTGATTCACAGATCGAATCAGGTAATTCCACCTGCATAGTCCCAATTGGTCTTTCGAGGCCTCCACGGCTCCGATGGTTGCTGCCACTAACCATGCTTTGCTCCTTGAACTCATCTTTGCTCACTTTTTTAATTAACTTGAAAAATCAGAGAAACTCGTCCTTTGTTTTCTTGTTTGTAAAATGGCGAATTGCTTGTTGATGAAGATGATATTTCCATGCGTCCGTTTATATAATAAAGAATATGATTTTATTTTGCCGTTTGTTAGTGCAAAACCAGACGCGCTTTCCCCTGGTTTTCCCACGTTTTTGCGTCTAAGTTTGGTGAATTGATTTGTAATTACCAATGCGCCACATGAAAACAAATTGGATACGGGTTAATATTGTCTTCTCAGATATCCTGGTCCTGGATTATCCGCAAGTGTGGCTATGCGCACTTGGTTTTGCTGTACTGTATTTGTCCAACGTGCAAGTTTATTCCTTCGTTTGATTTGTAACGACGAAATCAAGTTCATTACTGAATTTTGTAAAAGCATCATAATCGACTCAAACCAATATGGGCCTAGGTAAGGACACTGCTCGTCTCAGCCGAAAGAGGAGACATCGATGCATATGTAAGAAGAAGAACTACATGGTGATTAGGGTTACGAAAACAATATAGCATAAGGAAAGTACAAGAAGTCAGATTGAGTTAAAGAAAAAGAAAAAGGAAACATCACCGGAAAATAAATAACTTGGGCCAAAACCTATATGATCTTTTACAAGGTTGTTGTGATCTCTTGTTAACAGTGGCAGAGCAAAAAAAATCGTCCGGGGCAAATAATAATAATTATTAAATTATTTATTATTGCATGTTTCAACTAAATAAATCCATTAGACCACCTCCAGTGCAGGCTTTAGTGGGGTTCATTTTGGGCTAGAGTTAACTCTTAAACGAGACTTTTTAGAGTTAAATCCTTAAGGACGTGGCAACATGTAATTGGGGAGTGTTGTGAGCAAGTCGCCGTGTTCGAAAAAAAAACCTTTCATTTTATCGCGTGGAAAAAAAAATTCGGTGAAGGCGAAAGAGGCGAAAGAGAAGGCGATTCGACGATCTTGAGTTGGGTAAGGTAAATCGATATCTCGAAGCTTGATCCGAGTTCTTTATGGTTTCATTAAGGTTTCGTAGTTGTTCCGTGGTGGTTTCCTCTCAAGTTTGTGATCGATTTGTGTTTAAAATCGATTCGGAGGTTGGATTTGAAATTAGGGTTTTCGTTAGGGTTCGAAGACGATTTCGGTTAGGTATTTAGTTTTCGATCTGTGGCTCTCGTCTTGGGTTTGGCTTAGTTTTCGAGTAGATTAGGATTATCGAATTGGATTTTTTTTTCATTTCGGGCTTTCGTTTTGTTTCGGTTTTATCAGAGTGTATAGTCTTTGTATGAAGCTTGATTGTGCGTTAAATTGTGTTGTAGTGATCAGAGTGTAAATTGTTGTCTGATAACGTTTGTATAAAGCTCGCTTATGCATTGCTATGTCTTATTTGTAATCTGCAGTATGTACAAGCAGTATAGTTTTGGTTCTTGTTTGCTTATGGGAACTTATCTTTTGCCACAATTGCAGGTTATTAGCCAATGGATCCTAGTGAAGAGATGCGAGCTATGAAGGCGAATAAGGATAACTATGATACCCTTCATTTCGTAACAGACTCGATGCAAGGCATCCAAGCACGGTGTGTATGTGGGAAACGCTTAGTGCGCGAGAGAGCTCCAGCCGAAGTCTTTGACTACCTACCAGGGAAGAGGTTCTTCACCTGCAAGGAGTACAAAGTAAGTGAACAAACTGTTATATTTACTTGCTGTAGAGGTTTTAAGTCATTGTGGTTGTGTTTGTGTAGGATGATGGCATGCATTACAGGCAGCCCTGGGTCTGTGCAGTCGAGGAAGAGCTAGGGATCATCAAAACGCGTGTAGAAAAAATTGAGGAGCATACATCCCTGGTGCTAAAACTGGAAGTCGAGAATCAGAAGCTAAAGGTGAGTCTGTATTTATCTTGGTTTATCATTTAAAACATCTTTGGCTCCAGCTTAACAAATGCTTTAAAAATTTACAGGCAGAGGTGGACAAGCTCATAGCCCGAGTGTCTGAGCTTGAGTATATGGCATAAAGGTTAGTTTTTTAAATACAACTTCACTGTCTTGAATAACTTTAATTTTAACTTTCTATTACTCGAGTTAATTTCAAACTTTCAAGTTTGAAATTAATCAACTTTCTTTTTCATTCGAACTTTATAGTTCGAAGTAGTCTTAAATACAACTGCATTGACTTGACTGCATTGACTTGATTGGTCTTTAATAGAACCTCCCAACTGCAGTGACTTGATAGGTATTTATAGATCTATGTTATTAACTTCTCTAGAGTGGTGGTTAGGATTAGGTTAGATAGTAATTACATTAAGTAGGCAGTGCACTACTTAAATACATCATTTAAGCAACACATAGATCTTGAGTCACCCGATATTACATCATGGCATCCTATCCTCCTGGGTTTGTTAGTCTATTAACAAGCCAATCCGGTTCTCAATCCATAGATCTTGAGTCACCCGATTTTCCAGCATTTAGCAGCCCCAGTTCACCCGCATCAACTCCCAAGGAGAGGAAGAAATGGAGTCCGATAAGTTCTTGGCTCAACACCAGCAAGGATCCAATAGTAGGCAATGAGCAAAAGTGTGGGACGTTTTGGAGCAGGATCCAGGAGTACTACAACGCAAGTGTTCCACATCATGGGTTGGCTACTAGAGAGCTGGGGCAGTGCAAGCAGAGGTGGACAAGGCTTAATGACCTAGTCTGTAAGTTCTGTGGCTGCTATGATGCGGCTTTAAGGCTCCAATCAAGCGGTGAGAATGACAATGATGTGATGAGGAAAGCACTAGACATGTACTCAAA
>JABAYD010027768.1:0-14593 GCA_014822095.1 Diplotaxis tenuifolia | reverse complement strand
TTCCATTAGACAATAATTTTAGTTAAGATGGTTGGATTTTCAATGCATAATTAGTTAAGAAGTAACTACTTAGTTTGGTTTAAAAGCGAGAAGTTACTAAAAACTGTCTGAGTAGCCAAAACTGTCTTTTTATGATATAATAAAGTCAAAACTGCCTTTGAGTGTTATATTTTCTTATTGATTTCCAAAAATTTGCATGGAAAAAGTAATAATCATCTGGTGAAAAAAATTGTAAGATCTAACTAATTAGGAACTGTTTAGGAACCGGTCATTTTTCCGATCGGTTCGGATAATGTCGTGTTCGGAGCGGGTTTCTATTTTTTTATAAAACTCGAAGTGGAACCTTCTTTCAAATAAATTAGGTTTGGTTCGGGTTTAAAGCCCAAAAACAAAAAAAAAACCCAAGTTAAACCCGGAATAAAACAAAAAAAATATTCGGGTAGTTCGGATTATTTAGATATTTTTTATTTATAAATTATATTTTATATTTTAGATATATTAAAATTAAAAATATTTTTTAATATATTCACAATATTCGGGTATTTGTTCGGTTTTCGGTTCGGTCCCGGTTCAGTTTTAGTTTTTTGAATTTAGAAATATAGGAACCTTCGAGTTTTTGTAATTTTCTATCCGGTTTCGATCCCGATTTTTTTCAGCTCGGTTCCGGTTCAGTTTTCGGGGTTTCTGATAATATGTCTACGGCTAATCTAAGGCACATAAAAAAATATTTAACACATTTGTCTGTTCACATGTTTTGTCATTTACTTTATCTTTTCTTTTATTTTAATTGTACAGAGGTATTATGACTCCACATAAGTGGTTCAGACTAGCACGCATTGTCACGTCTCGGTCTTCTCTCCTTAACGATGCCAAAATGTTAACTTTTTAGTGGCCGGAATTCGAACTCATGTAGCAGTACTCACAGCTGTGAGCCCTTTACCATTTTTACTTTAACTTTTCAAACACTAGTTAATCTTTTTATTGCAATAAAATGTCATAAAAATTATTTGGGTCCTTATTAGGTGTAGTTACCTTAATGTTTCTTTTTAAATTATACCTATCAACATCGAGTTTGTCTACCGGAAAAAAAAAACTAGAGCTTGGTTAATCAATACGTGAAAATCATATTCTTACTCAGTTTAGTCCATATAATCACTCTTCGCACATGATTCCAAAACTTAGGATTATGTGCGTATGTTGCTACTTGCTACAAAGTGGTTAAGATTAGGTGTTTACAAACTATGCACTTGGAATGTAACAGATAACACAAGTATGTATTGAGAACCAGTATAATATTCACAGTGGATCAGTTTGAGCATGAACCAAACGAAAAAGCCCAATGCAGGCACCAGATCCGTAAAATGTTAAAGAGGCTAAATCAGAAAAGGGTAAATTCCCAAAAATACACTAACTTAATTATTTTTTTCGGAAAAATACACGAACTATTAGGACTCCCCGATTAATACACAAATTAATATTGATTGTCCATTAAATACATAGACTTTTGAATTTCGCAAGTTTCACACACCGATTTGACGGCGTTATCTCTAATTAACAGCGACTTAAAACGTCGTTAACTTTTAATTAAGCACGTGTTAAAACCGTAAAAAAGCTCGGTTGCGTTCATAAAATCCCCAAATCGATTGAAAAAAAAAACTAATTTCTATTTTCCCCAAACCGAGCCCTAATTTCTTCTTCTCGATAATCTTCTCTTCTTTCTAACGGCGCTTTGAAGTCTGTTCGATCTCCATGTTCTCAGAGATACGAAGAAGATGAGGTAATTAAAATCGAGTTTACTTCCCTTAGTATATTGATTTGTGTTTCTGAATCTTCTTCCTCTCTTTGATTGTAGTGAAGTAATGAAGATTCATCTATACTATGGAGGCGTAATGGAGAGCAAAGATAACAACTTTTTCTATCGGGGAGGATATCTGAATAACGATATTGTAATCGATCCAGATTACATGACGTGGTCGATGTTTGGATCTTTTTGTGAAGTCAATAGGTTGGTGAAACATGTGTGGTACAAGCTTCCACAAGAAACTATGGAGTCTGTGAAAGTGATTTCGAAAATCACTTCAGATGCGTCCATTAATGAGATGTGTAGAGAAGCTGTGAAAGTAGGTGGAGTTGATATTTATATTGAGCAGAGTGTGATTGAAAGGGTTGATGGTGAAAAAGAGAGAGGTGAAGAACAGAGAAGTGAAGAAGATAAAGGTGAAGAAGAGAGAGGTGGGGATCAGAGAAGTGAAGAAGATAAAGGTAAAGAAGAGAGAGGTGAGGGTCATGGAAGTGAAGAAGATAAAGATGAAGAAGAGAGAGGTGAGGATCAGAGAAGTGAAGAAGATAAAGGTGAAGAAGAGAGAGGTGAAGAAGAAAATGGAGAAGAGTCAAATGTTGGTGATGAGATAGAAGAAGAAATCATCGAAGATGGAGGAGATAATATTCCACTTGAGTCACTCTTTCAAGATATTCATGATGAGGAAGTAAGAGGTGGCGCAAGTGAGGAAGTAAGAGATGGAGATGATGGTGATGGAGGAGAAGAATTAGATAGACCGTTAAGGGATGATGAACGTCCGGCTCCTGCTGTTGACACTGATGATGAGTGGGAAGACTTCAATCGACATGAAACAGTCATCTCGAGGACAAAATATAGCAATGAGAAGCCTTCTTACTTGTGGTTAATGCAGACGTTCAAGAGTGGAGGAGAGTTTAAAGACCAGCTATTGCGATACGTTCTGAAAACAAATTTTGATGTCAAGCTTTGTAGATGGGAAAAAACGAAGTTGCGAGCCATATGTACAAAAGATAAATGCAAGTGGAAGATTTATTGCTCACTTGAGAAGCCAAAGGGGAGGTGGATGGTGAAATCTTATGTGGATGAACATAACCATCTGAAGAGTAGCAAAGCAAGGAGAAGGCCTGGTATTAAGTGGATTGACATCAAGGATGAGAAAATGATGAGGTGCACTCTCTCAGTTTCTAAGTGGATATGCACGAAAGCAAGAAGAATGGCGCTAGACTTGGTAATAAAAACTCAGAGGGAACAGTTCGTGAAGCTGTGGGGTTATGAGAGAGAGCTTAAGCGATCAAATGAAACACAAGCACTGAAACTGTGACTATCCCTCGTGATGATGGTAAGTGTGTCTTCAATAGATTCTACGTTTGTTTTGGGAATCTTAGGAACACATGGAAGCGTTGATGGAGCGTTTATGAAATGATAGTTAAAGGGTGAGATTCTCGCAGCTGTTGGTCGAGATGCGGATAATAGGATATATCTTATTGCGTGGGCGATAGTTAGAGTTGAAGATAATGCCTCATGGGCTTGGTTTGTTGATAAGTTGAAGTCAGATTTAGATTTGGGGTTGAGAAATGGATTCACTGTAATATTTGACAAACAAAAAGGTTTGATCAATGTTGTTGCAGACCTCTTTCCAGACGCAGAGCATAGGCATTGTGCTAAACACATTTTTTTCAAATTGGAAGAAGGTTTATGGGTAGTCAGAGTACGAAGATTATTTCTGGGCAATTGCATTCAGCTTCACTCAAGGTGACTATAAGTACAATATGGTTGCTTTGGAAGTGTTCGATGCAACAGCATATCAAGACTTGATGAAAACAGAATCGAAGACATGGTGTAAAGCGTTTTCCCGTCCACAAGCAAGATGCGAGGATGTTTGTAATAACCTCTCAGAAAGTTTCAACATAACTATCAAGGAAGCTCGTAAGTTTCCACTGATTAACATGCTTGAAGAGATCAGAAGACTTGCAATGAAGCGTAACTCTCGAAAGCGTGACAAAACAAGGGGCTGTTCAACTCCATTTCCACCTAACATCATGGAGATATTTGAGCAAAACCGCAAAGCAAGTGACCACTGCACTGTCATTAAAAGTAATGAAAGCTTATATGACGTCAGTGAGTTTGATTGTAGCTATGAGGTATGTCTTCCAAATAAGCATTGCGCTTGTAATCGATGGGACATCACAGGAATACCTTACCAACATGCCATTTATGTCATAAATGAACATAATAAGGAGCCTGAAGAGTGAGCTCGTTGACACCATTTCCATATCTTACTACTATTTGTTTGTTCTATATAAGTTATAATTCATTGTTTGTCTTTTGTAGCTATGTTGATCCTTACTATCAGACATCAAGGTGGCAAGATACCTACGAAAACAACATCAAACCGGTCAACAGAGAGAGATTGTGGGAGAAGACGTTGAAAGATCCTATACAAATCCCTACAAAAGAAAAATGCATGGGCGTCCAAAAAACTATAATAGGATAAAGGAGGCACATGAGTCAAAGACAAATCCGACTAAGGTCACAAGACAGGGAAGAACCATGACATGTAGCAACTGTAAGAAATCTGGTCATAACATTGGAACTTGTACTCGAGAAGCTGCTCCTGAAGGTGCTCCTAAACACAAGAGAGGACGGCCTAAAAAAATCCAGTAAGTGGCTTATCTTGTCTTAATAAGATGATCCTTTTTTGTAATTGGACCTTTGATATATGTGATTTTTCTTGATAGGATGATCCTTGGAGCATTCAAAATGCACCGTAGAGAAGGCGAAATGCTCAAAGCCAGTTCACACCAACTCCAGTTAGCACACAATCTTATGTTGATCCACATCCTTCAACTGCTCCACAGAGTTCAAATGCTCCTAATGTTCGAGGACATGGTCGTCCCCGTGGACGAGGGAGAGGTCGTGGGCGGGGAAGTCAGCCTCCTACTCCAAGAGAATCTGCTTGCTATATTGCTCCTTACACTGGTCGTGTCTTTGATGTATGGGGACCTCCTGCTCACAATCCACAAAATCCTCAGCAATAACCTACAGACCCTTAGGATCTCTCTCTTTCGTTATCTAGTTGTATTTACTAAAAACTTTGTAGGATAATCTTGTTTTGGTTGGATGATTCTCTTAAAACTATGTAGGATGATCCTTGTTTGGTTGGATGTGTTCTCTAAAAACTCTGTAGAATGATGTTTTTTTGTTGGATGTATTCTCAAGCTTTCATCATCTTTGTCACTTTTAGATTATTAGTGTTATGTCTTACTCATAATAATGAACACATGATTCAATAAACAACATGTAACCTTCACTGATGATAAGGAAACATGACAACAGAAGATACAAACCCAAACTTAATTGATGAAACATGACAAAGAAACATAACAAATCCAGACACAAACAACTAAAACATGGCAGTACACGACACAAAGATAACAACTTAAAACATCAAACAACTAAAACATGACAGACCACAACACAAACATAACAAGATAAGACACAACTATTTCTTCACCACGGCAACGAGGAGGATGGTTGTGACAACAATGAAGCCTCCCTACAAAAGAACAATGAATTGCTTCAGCAATTTCTCCTTCTAAACTGTTGTTATCAGTGCGTTTTCAAGTTTCTTCTTTTCCTCCGTGAGTTTGTACCCTTCCTCCAACAATAATGTAGTTGAATCTCCTACAGAGGTATGTTGAGAAGCTGCATTGAGACACTCTTTAAGGTTTCTTATTTCTTCTTTTAGCTGACGGATCTCGTTTCTAGCCTCTAGTAAACTTTGTTTCTTCCATCCATTTTGTGGCTCCTTATCAGCCCAAACCACAAACCCATGAGAATCACACCGATAAAACCTTCGCCCTGGATTATCATTCGTTCACGCCTTTGTCTTGCTTGTTGGCTTCGAGCAGTTGCATAAAGGACCGTCATACTTCTTCTGACGGGATGGGAATGAATCTGAACACGAGCTTTCACTCTTAACCATCGATTTCAGTTTGTTTTTGAGGTTTCTGAGAAAAAAGAACAAGAAAGAAATTAGGGTTTTTTTCAATCGATTTGGAGATTTTATAAATTCAACCGAGCTTTTTGAGAGTTTTAACACGTGTTTAATTAAAAGTTAACGACGTTTTAAGTCGTTGTTAATTAGAGATAACGCTGTCAAAAATCGGTGTGTGAAACTTGCGAATTTCAAAAGTTTATGTATTTAATCAATATTAATTTATGTATTAATCGGGAAGTCCTGATAGTATTTTTCAAGAATTTTCCCAATCAGAAAAAGACCAAGTTAATTATGTTCTTACACGCGTGCAGTGTTGTAGTTTGACAATTTGACTCGAGAAGGTCCTCGAATTTGAAATAGTTTTATGACAAGCTCCACCTAACTCGAGTCATTACAGAAAAAAAAAGGAGGAACTGTCCGAAAACATTGAAGAAAAAAAAACAGAGCTTCATTTTGTGACAATGTCGGAATCTAGCTCAAGCTTCTCGTCTTTAACTCTCCTACTCATTATCTTCCTCCTCGTTTTACAAATTCCAACACTTTCGTCTTCTTCTGAATCTGAAGTTCGTGTTTTGGATCGTGAGCTGTTGGAAATCCAGACAAATCCGAAGCTGAACAAGACTATTAGAAAGCCTAAATGCTGCGAGATGCGGACCAGATCTCAGTGTTCAGGTTTCCCAAGATGCAGATGGTGTCGTAGTGAAGCTCTGGACGACTTGTGCTTCAGTAAAGCCGAAGCATTGCGACTTCCAAGCCAAGTCTTCCGCTGTGAGTTATAATTTTGAACATGTCTGATCTAAATAGGATATATGTAGTTCTTGCGGATCTTCGGTGGAGAAGATATATTGATTTCTTTCCGATTTTGAAAATCGCTTGTCTCGTATTCTGTAAATCTTTGGTGCTGTTGTTGTAATTGATTTGAGTATCACAAGTTTTGTATTGTACTTGATCTTCATATCTATTGGATGATGTTTCTTTCTGTTTTGCTTATTAAACTCGGATGAAAATTGGATCGCATTGTATGTTTCTGAACGCTGTTAGAGAAAATGGTCAACAATGTTGGATGTTTGACTGAGGAAGGAACTGAATCTACTAAGTACTCTATTTTCTCTCATCGTTCTCAGGGATTGATTGTGTTTCTAAAATTACAGTAATGTTGGTGTCTTCATTTATATGTGAAAATAGTGTTTTAGAATGTAAGCGGAAACAAACTTGCATCTCTTCAGATGGAAAGCTTGGTAGTGTTAAAATGTTTCTGAACCTATATTCTGCTAATTTATGATGATAATATAGAATCGAAGTGCAATATATAGTTTAGTTTCGTATTATATGTGGGCATTTCAGAGCTGAGGTAGAGCGGATGCTAATTTTAGCGAATTTCAGTTAAGACAATTAGAGCAAATCTTTGATGTTGTATGTAATCATGGATAACAATGTACATACGACATAAACCAACAAGATAGACATTATAATGGGATTACAGTTGAGGTATAGATACGGCTTGGTGGTACCTGGTGAACTAGTTAAACTACAAAACCTGTTGGGATTTGTTTCTAACTTAAACTTGTTCCAGGTTTAACATAATACTTTTACAATAACCCATTGAAGAATTTAGGAAGGGACTATCCAATATGAATCACTTATTGGTAATTAATCAAGTAATTTAATGGTTTAGTGTCAACTCCATTCTTCTTTAGTGTCAGCTCCAAAGGGACTACAGCCCAAGATCTACACTATTTATATTGAATAAATATCTAAATGGTTTTATATAGGTTAAGCATGGACAACTCATAGTCATAGCTTCAAGGGTGATTGCTCTGTAAAAATGTCTCAAGCACCTCAAGTTAATAGCCTCAGGGAGCTCTTTATTCTTAAGATGTTAAGTATCCCTTCTTGTTACTGAATAATCTGCTTGTCCAAAACTATTTCTTTTTTTTTCCCCCAATTTTTCTTGGTTATAGTACACTTTACAATCACATTTTTAATGCAAGTAAAAACGCTGAAAAGGGAATGAAGCATTCCTTTTCCAACGCAAAAAATACCAATACCAAAGAAAGAAAGAAAATAAATGAGAACAGAGTGCAAATAAAAGTATGTATATATAATATGTTCATCAAGTCATTTCGTTGTACTTGTATAGAAGTTCTGCTGCAGCATCCCTTAAATCCTCGTACTGATAACACCCATCAAAGAAGTCAGCAAGCTTCATGAGTTCTTGATCTTCCATGTCATCCACAAAAGGCTTAATGTGAACTCCATTATCAGGCTGCAACGAGTAAGAGAAAGGGTTATCATCAACTAGCAAAACACTCCCGAGATCTCTCCTCGCCACCAGAGACAAGTCTTTAGCATATCTCCCGTTCACTTCTGTGCATGAATCTCTGTACAGCCGCTGCGAGATCACACGGTTCTTGTCAAGTTTATCCAAAATCTGCGAAGCATATTCAGGCAAACCGGCTGTGAAAACCGCCACTCGGTAATTCTTACCGATCCTGTCAAGAAACTCGGTAACTCCTGGTCGTTTCACGACATACATCGGTGTGATCACTCCTTCGATCTTTATCCTCACCATGAAGTCGACGTTGACACGGAGAGGTGGCTCCATGGAAGAGTGCACCAATGTTTCATCAAGATCAAGAAAGATTGTTCTCTTCTTCTTGTCATGACGTTTTCTCAGAGGAAGCTGATGATGATGATGATGGTCGTGTTTCTTGATTTTTTTGTAGCCTTGCTTCATGGTGGCACGGTGGCTGGTTTTAGTGGATAGACGGAAAAGCCTAGAGACGCAACGCAAGAGGCGGTTGTGGAATGTGAAGATTGACATGTTGAGGGATGTCAAGATGGAGCCAGCTGCTGCAACAGCTCCAGCCGAAGATCTGGATTGTTGACGATGATGCCGGTTACTCCTTCCATGTTTATGTGATCTCTGGTTTGGTTTCTCTACAAATCCGTGGCAGACCATTGTCAAGAAAACAGAGTTTAGAATAGTGAGAAGGATACCTGTTTTGTTTTTGTTCTTAGGAACTTGGAGAAATTGTGATAATGTATATAAAGCTCTAATGGTTTTAACTATTAACTTCCATGCCCTTCGCTATGGAACTAAAAGGAACTTGATTTGTTATTATTGTTCGTTCAGGTTGTGCTTAGAGATGCTATTGAGTTATTTTTAGCAAAAATAACAGTTTTGGAAACTGACACATATTTGAGTTCTGATTGTTTCTCCATGTGTTCTCTCAACAGAACAATATTTAAATATGAAGACAGTTGAGAAAAGTGTTTCAACTAATAGAGGTTGTTGAGAGATTTTCATGGGATTACAGTTGAAGTAAATGACGCTGTGCTTACTAACTTTATTGTTTGCCATTATACTAAAAAAAAAATTAAATAATGAAACTTTAATATAACTCTTAATAAAATGAAATAACACTGGTTTTCTCGTCTCTGATATTAATAAACATATTTAACACTCGTTTTGTAGAACATACCATGGACCAAACCATATTATAAGATTTACAATTTACTTAAAGAACTTTCAGGAGCTAAAGTTAACAGGAAGTGAAAATACCGTTTCAGTAAGATGTACACAACTATTGCTTCATCATCATTTGGTCGGATTTGAAGCCGGTGTGTCTCTAAATCGAGTTCTTGGGATGATGAGAGATCTGCAACAAACCAAAGCGAAAAGAAGTTCCGTAAAGAACAAGCTCATGCTGATCCATACGAACAAAGTTTTCCTCCATTTCCAAACAACTCTCTTGAAGAAAGGAAGATCTGATGCAAGAGACAGGGACGCGTCGTACAGCTCTGGAATACCTGCCCCTGGTCGAAACTCCGCCCTTTGTTCGATCATCACCTTTAAACAAGCAGTGGGGTTGTCCTTTTCCGCAAAGCCTTTTAACTTCAACCTCAAGGTTTGAATCTCAGAGACATATCCTGTAACTAACGGAACCACTTTCAAGAATGTCTGGACAAGACGGATAGGCTCGCTTCTGAATCTTAACATGCACGGACGCCTTGTGGTATCAAGCGTTTGACCATCCGCAGATAAGAAATCCACCCGAACCTTTTAAAAAAAAACACATGATCCCATTATCAAAACATGAACAAACAACCATAAGTCTTAGAAAGCTACCTGAAACATGCCGAGGTTTTTATTGTAATAAGATTCAGGTAACGTCAACGAAAGGGTGATCTCCAACTTGTGGCCACGAGGGATAGCTCGTAGTCCCCTGATCTTCTCCACCTCATTACTCTCCTTGCAGCTTCCATCGCACGCAACACCAGCACACGACGTTATGGACACAAACGCCTCAGGACTATTCTTAGTGTAATCGAAATTCAAAACCTCCTTAATCACAAACGGTTTATCGGCTACACGGTTTATCACAAACCCACCAATCACAAACGCTAAAACAAACAGACCAAACAACACAGCGCCTACATAAGCAGCTCTAAACAAAACCCACCCAAACTTGCACGCAACATTCACCGTACGTTTCGTATCTTTAAACCCACTAAGCTTAAGAGTTTCGGTTACCAGAGAGACTTGCGTTATTAAGAATCGCCTTCCGAGCTTGAAGGTTGTGAAGGGGTCGAAAGGGAAGAGGAAGCACCAGCTGAGGAGTAAAGGAGGAGACTTTACGAGTCTGGTCATCAAATTGAATTGAAATTGGATTGCTTTGAACACTAGAGACCCAAGGAGTGACCCATCTGTTCGATTACGTTGTTCTTGGAGCTGCGACGGTGGTGGAGATACTGCGTCGATCACGGTGGATTCTTCGCTTTCATGAACCGGGTCAACCCGGACCCGACCCGAATCAGTTACATCCATGTCCTTGAATTTAACCGAATCGTTCTGTTTCTCAGTTGAATCAATTGTGTCGCTGTCTATCTCGCTTGTGAGCTCCTCGTCGCTGATTTCCACGTAGATGGGTTTCGCTAACCCATTGGAGGAAGAGGAAGAGGAGGGAGAAGAAGACGAGTCCGTTTCTACATCGGAGGAAATGAGATTGCGGCGAAGTGCCGACCTTCGACGCCGGAGACCCAAGGCGGAGCGTTTACGGAGGGGATAGCGACGGGTCATTGGGATGCGGAGTCGAGGAATGAATCGAATTGGTGGTAGTCGTCGTAGTGCATTGATGATGGGTTAAGTTAGAAGAAGGTGGAGGTGACGGGTTTCAAAGGTATCGGTGACGATAAGCATGATACTTGACAAATGGCATGACCCAACAATATTTCTTTATTTGTTTTTTTCCTTTTTAATCGGTGGGATCCTAACCGAGCGGGACATCATACCGGATTATCTGATAACCGAATTTTATTGGTTCAGGTCGGTTTGATTTAGGTTTGGTTCGTTGGTTGCCAGACTGATCAACTTTTTGGTTTAGAGGAAGGATTTATAACTTGATGTACAACAAACTATACCAGCGACATATAAAAATGTTATACCAAAAAGCTGCATAAGCCAAAGTCAAGCAACCTTATTCATGTGTGATTTTTTTTTTAAAATAGACTATTTCTTATAAAGATTATCAAATGTTACATGATCTAATGATAATATATTTGAATATCTTTATTTTTCTATTTGAAATAAAAATTAAATAAATCCAACAAAATCTTTTGAGAATCTTTTTAAATTGTATCTAGGTAAATCATTGAATTTAAATTCTAATTATCACAATATATCATTAAAAATATTATTGTATTTATAAATAAAAATTTGAAATACTTATTTACAAAATTTAAATATTGTATGTTAGAAATAGATACTGAAATTATATTTCAAATATAAAAAATAAAATATTATATATAGTTATCAATCTATGCTATTGAAAACAATCATGAATTACTTCATGTGTAATTTTTTTATTTGGACCATTCTTAGAATCAGGATAAAATTTATTTCCTAAACTTTAATTAATTAATTTATTTTTCTTATTATAAAAAATATCAGAGTTCAAATTAAATTTATTTTAGGTTCATGAACGAAAATTAAAAATCATATAAATATTTTAATTATACTTTAATGACAATAACAATTTAAATTGATTAATTTTCAAAAATACAATTTATAAAGATCTTTAGAAGATTTTGTTAGAAAAAAAATATCTTTTCCTGTTTCAAACAAAAATTTTTATCCAACTTATTGTATTTCAATATATTTCTTTTATATTATGTAGGTCCAATTATAGCTTCTCTTTTGAAAATATTTTTGTTGTTCTTAACAATATCTTAAATTTTGTTGTTCTCTTTTATATTATGTAGGCCCAATTTAATTTAACTTCCATATATTGAATTAAATATGATAAATTATATTAAATTGATAAATTTATTTTCATAAAATATAAAATATTTATGCTAAAAATATAATTTGTTGACAGAATGGCTTAATATTCGCAAGCTATATAATACATGTATAAAAAATTGACATATTTTAAACTTTTGTATACACAATAATATATTAACTAAAATGAAGTCTTTTAAGGAAAAATATGAATAAACATAAAAATATTGCTAAAAAATCCATTTTTTGAAAGATGTTAAGTTAGAATTTAGCATAAATTAATATTTCAATATATAAATATATGATTAACGTTAAAAAATATATACCACCAGTGATCTAAAATAAATATTTATATATATATATACACTGAAAACAAACACCCGCGCATCTAGTTTCATTTTAAAATTGTTTTTTGGAAACTTTTGTTTAATTTGGTATAAGATTTAAAATTTGGAAGCTTTGATAATAGAACCAAGGTTTAACTAGGTTTATTTTTAGTAACAACATGTGGAATTGAATTTATCTGATTAGCCGAATAATCCAAATCAATTAATCCGAATGAACCTAAGAATGAACCTAAGTGACCAATTACAACATGAAATTTTGCTACTTTATACACGAATGATGATTCTCAGTTATATCCTAGCTGAACTATTTTATCGATTAAAGAAGTCTAAACCATTACTCACTGTCACATAATGAATTTTAATTGGTCTACTTCCATTAAGAATATAAAAATGGTGTTTTTTCTATTTTTAGCTTTTGTTTTGCGCGACTATTCTGGTCATCTCTTCAATATCACACACACAGAGAGACCATTCAACTTTTCTAGGGTCACTGTTTTTTCGCTTTGTGGAGATTGTACCATTCTTTTTCTTCTTTCTTCTCTGTAATTTCAAACCTGACAATAATTTACGGTTGTAAGAATAAAAATTTGAAAAAGAGAAAAGCCAGAAAAAAACGAAGGGGAAAAACACGGTTCATATGTAATTTTCTCATAGTTCCCGACAAAAAAAAAACACTAACCATCATCACACTTACCCAAACCAACCCAAACATTGCAGATCTTCCACACGATTTTTATCGTTTTTTATGAGACTCTGACTTTACATAGTCTCTCGTCTTAATAGATTTTGAGTTGCATCGTTTCTGCATGAAATGTTTGCCAATAAGAAAAAGAAGAAGGGTGTTAATATCTTCGCATTTTCTGTTTTTGCCATCTTTTGCTTCAAATTTTACGGTGTAAATGCTGTCAAGTTACCCAAGAATGAAGGTTGGTTTTAACTTTATTTTGTTTATCTTTGCATATTTTTTTTCCTATGTTTATGCCATTTTTATTTGTTAATATCCTGTAGACTATTGACAAGATCATTTATGTTTTTGGTGTGGGTAATAAAGTGTTTAGATAAAACTGTTTATCTTGATTTCGTGAATATTCTACTCTTTGTTAAGGCCAAGAGCATACTCTTTGTTTTTGCTTAAGTAATTGCACTCATGTATTATTCTGTTTTGCTTTCGTGTCCTTGTCCCTTAGTCGATGCTCTGCAGCAAATCGCCAAGACATTGGGCTCTAAGTTCTGGAAATTTGATGCTGAAAATTGTAAAGTCGAACAAGTGGGGCTAACAGAGACTCCTCCGTCGTCAGCTAAGCAAGAAATAGAATGTGAATGTAGTCCCACTGACGAAACTGATTGTCATATTATCAAAATGTAAGAATACTCAGTCACTCTTCTTTTTTGGGGGTCGGTCTATACATATGCACAATGTTTGAATATGGTATTTGACTAAACAACAAATTAAAAGAAGAATGGTTAATCTTGAAACTTTGTATACATGAAAACCTTGTGAGAAATGTATATATATTTCCTACTACTTTAATCAGTATCTTAAAATGGCTATTTGACTTGTTCTTTAGTGCATTCAAGGATCATAATCTTCCAGGAACTCTTCCTCCTGAAATAACAGAGCTTCCTTACCTCCAGGAAATGTAAGTATTCTCATAAAAGTACCTTCAACCTTACTTAACCAATTCTCATTTAGCTGACCACTTTTTGACCACTGTTTTTTTTGCTATATATTCTAGAGACTTCGCCTACAACTACCTCAATGGGACAATACCACTTGAATGGACTATGACAAATTTAACAAAAATGTAAGAATATATTCCCTCTTAATGTTTTTTTTTAGCTTTTATGTGTCTAAAATGCTCTTGTAATAGTAATAGAATGTCTCTGCATGCAGCTCTGTTCTTGTAAATCGGTTGTCAGGGCCAATTCCAAAAGAACTCGGAGACATGCCTTCATTAACTTCCTTGTAAGTTTAGCTCATTATGGCCAACCTTATATGTGCTGGAACTAGAGATGTCAAATGGGCTTCGTGTCCATGGGCGGACCATGTCCAAAGCCATTTGGACAGACCATTTTAGACCAAAAATAAAAATTGTCCAATTGGGTCAAAGTCCAATAATCCTAAATCCAATGGGCTTAGCCCATATGGACATGGGCAGTCTCAA
>JABAYD010027765.1:0-14590 GCA_014822095.1 Diplotaxis tenuifolia | reverse complement strand
GGCCAAAGCCTTTTGTAATCTCTTGTAATGATCCCACTGCTCTTACGCAAATTCAAAATAAGATCTACTTTCTTTATAATTTCGTTGCCGTTGGCTCTCGCAGAGATCCGGGACCTCTGGAAAATTAGGGTTTTCCTAAGTTTCCTTATTTTACGGAAATCAACGGTGCGAATTTTGGTTCCCACAACTTAAAGAAGGTCCGCTGGGCAGATGAGCTGGATGGAGTTCTATTGTCGCACAAGACAACTCCGAGAGGAGCCACCAAGACAACACCGTTCTCTCTTGCTCACGGAGTTGAAGCCATGGCACCAATCAAAGTAAATGTCGCCAATCTATGACGATCTAGGATGCCAGAACATATCAAGCTAAACAAATATATGCTCCTCGACGCATTGGACGCCATCGAAGAAAGACGAGATCAAGCCCTCTTGCGCATCCAGAATTATCAACACCAGATCGAGAGCTATTACAACAAGAAAGTACGGTCCCGACCACTCGAGCTAGGAGACCTCGTCCTGCGAAAGGTCTTCGAGAACACCAAGGAACCGAATGCTGGAAAGCTTGGCGCAAATTGGGAAGGACCTTACAAAATTACCAAGGTTGTAAAACCAGGCGTCTATTACCTTGAAACTTCGACCGGTGAAGAAGTTCCACGAGCTTGGAACGCAATGAACCTAAGGCATTACTACGCCGAGTAACGAACTTCCCTTAATTTGTTCCACAAAAAAAAACAAAACAAATAAAAAACAAACAAAAAAACGAGTTAATGACTCTTCGGTCACTTTAACACGTAAACTGAGTGAATGCGCGGTACAGCCACTTTCACTCGCCGAGTAGATGAGCTGCGCAAGCCACTTCTATTCGGCAAAAATAATTACGAATGGCTTGATCCCCCTCGCGGGGTACATAGGCAGCTCTCCACGAGTTCAGCTGTAACACCAACCAAATCCCATCCTAAGCCGAGCTAACGCCTCGATCTCTCGAACGTGAGAACACATCGAACCCCGCGTACTAGCACTTGAACAATTTCGACGGATATGACCTGATCAAACACTTGTTCGGAGAGCTCCGCTAGTCCGTGATCAAAATTCCAAACTAACGAAGTGTCAATAATTTTCAGTTTCGCGATAACTTTTGGAAGGGGGATTGGCCAATCCACATCGTTGCTTCGCGACTACCCAAAATCCCTTATCGATCTTAACATCTTCTAAGTTTCAAATTTACTCGCGCTAAGTCCGATCCAGAATCGACTATGATAGCTTAAAATTGAATCCTCGATCCCGAGCTCGGAACATGACTCACGCAGTCGTACCGAATCAGCGACCTTATAAGCTACTAGCCTAACAGGTTTACTTCGGGTCGTCCTCGACGATTCGATAAATCACTAAGGCAAGGTAGAAGAAATCTTTAGTCCCGAGCTCGGAGTACGAATTATCCGATTGTGCCGAGCCGGTGACCTAGCGAGCGACTAGCCAAACAGGTTTAGTTTGGGTCTTCCTCGATGATTCGATAAATTTATTAAGGCAAAATAAAGGAAAAAGCTCAAAACAGTTGTGTAAAACAGTCTTGTATTAAAACATCAATTGACGAAACAAAAGCGTAAAGTCTACAACAACAACTCCCCCAACAGAGTGAATACAAAATACAGAAAAAAAAAAGTAAAAGGAGTACGGGATTAGTCTTTAGACACTGTCTGGTCCTCGCTGTTGGGACGAGCCTCTTCCTCATGGGTTTGAGGAACGTGGGTTGAAGAAGTCTGCAAGTCGGCATCCCGCTGCTCATCTTCATCCTCCTCTCTTCCTTCCTCCTCCGAAGCATTGGAGACGTTCACCACATGCTTCTCGGTAGCCACTTCCTCTTCCTGATGATCTTCTTGGGATTGTCTCGGCGAGCGGAACCCCGAAGCGGATTCAGAATCGATCAAGTCAGGATTCAGCGCATCCAAGTTCGAAGGCGAATCGTACCCCGCTTCGATAAACTTGAGGAGAGTCTCGTCGACGTACTCGGATTCAATATCCAGCGGGGATAGCACATAGTTGCGTCCATCAAGCGGCTCGGGATCGAGCTGCGCAGCCGCAGCCTTCCTCGTCTTCTCCTCTTCTTAGAAGAATTTGATCCTTTCTTGTGGGATTGCCTCACCTTCTTCCTTGAGCATTTCCAGACATGCCCGACTCTCGAAGGCCTGACTCCAGAGCCATAGAGCATCGTCGAACGTGTCCAACTTCTTCTCACGCTCACGAAGTCGTTTGAAGTGAGCATCAGCCTTGGCAGCCATTGCTGCGCGAACTCTCGCCCAGTCACGAGTAACATCAAGGACACGAGATCTATCCAAAGAGGAGACCTGCCTCTCGAACTCCTCAGTGATCTCAGTCTTATCATTCTCGATCTGGAGCTTCTCCCTCTGGAGTTCCTCCGCAGCAGCCTTCGCGGCTTCCAGCTCCATAGAAACCTGCCTGAGTTTCTTTGCATGGGCCTCGGCTTGGCTGGTGGCTTCAGCCTTAGCCTTCTCAACACTTTTGAGCTGAGCCTCGAGCATGCAAGCTTCTTCTTCTCATGAATCTTCCCCAGGTAAGTGTAGGTCGTCCTGAGCTCGGTGTTGTACTTCTCAACCAAGGAATTCACTCCATTGTTGACCTGCAAGAAAGTGGAGTGATGAACCGAGGCTACGAAAAACAAAGGAAAAAAATATAGAGAGCTAACGAAGGAGGAAATACGCGTACCTCACGGCGAAGGCGAGCAACCTAAAGATAAGCATCTGAGAAGACAAACTGAGAAGACGATGGGAGCACTCTCAGCTCCAAGTTTTCGACCTGATCTTCGTTCTGGCCCGACTCCTCGGCAGTATGGGTCTCAGCCCCTAAGTCGTCAGCATTTTCAGCAGGAGCATTTCTTCAACCGCCTGAGCTTCCACACCACAGCTGGTTTTCTTCTTCTTCTTCCTTCTCCTTTTTTCTGAGAAGCTCCCGCAGGATCAATGCTCGGCAGGTCGACAGGATCAGAAGTCAGGTTGGCGTTGTCAACCCCTTCAGAGAATGGAATCCCATCGATTCCATCCCTCAGATGAGAGGAATCGTCCGCTTCAGAGCTTCCCCCAGCATATTGTCTGCTCTTCTTCTTCTTCTTCCCCTATTTGTTCTCCCTGAAGGAACATCCGCAGTCTGGTCACCGTCAGCGGATTTTGATTCGTCGGATCGACCCTCAAACTCTCCTGAGCGAGATCACTTCCGACCACCCTGGGCAGGAGCAGTCACCTCGGCAGCAACGTTTCCAAGAGGAAATTGAACGCTGCGACCAGACGACTCCATCCCATCGAGACCAAAACCATCGACCATGTTCATCAGGTTGGCTGCTCTGGAAATTCCTCCTCTCCTGGGCTTAATCGCAACAGTTATGTCAGGCAGGTCTCTCATCTTCAGCGCTCTAGTAATCTCCCTCTACTCCTCTGTCAAGAAAAGCTTCGATCTCTTCTTTCCCAGGGTGAAGTTGACATGGAGGTTACGAATCGCAATCACCTGCCCACATCATAACCTAAGTAAGGGAAGACGCAAAGGATAAATAGGAGACAAATTGTAATGGACCTTACAACGGTCGACACTATCTAATGTGCATTGTATCCTCCCCTCGCTAATGTCCGGCCACCTACGATGACCTAACTTAACCAAAGCCCGGGCGTTGGAAAGGAACGTCTCAGGAACAGCAGCGTCGGTCAAGTAGAAGTTGGGATGCTTGATTGCACAGAAACGACGGGAGACATACGACGTCACTAGACGATGTAACGGAAAGCATAGCTTGGTGTCGTCCTCGAAGTAAGACTCGTAGACACATTGGTAACCTAATGGAGACAACCATGGGCGCTGATCCTCGGTTAAGATAAGATAAGTAACGCCTACGGCGTTACGAGCTACGAGCAAGGCCTCTACTGTCTTGACGCTCAACTGCGTTTTCTCCGTGTTGGTCTATGACTGCGAATCAGCGGGATGAAGCAACTCGTGAGGAACTGCAGACCCCCTCTCAAAGACTCCCATACCGGAATAAGACGTTAGAACCTTTGGACGACCATCATCTTCCACCGGATTGGTGATAGCTCGTCCGGCTCGAGCAGGGCGACGCCGCCTGGCCTGAGCAGGGCGAGATCGAGTACTATTCGCTTGCCTACGTTCAGAGGGGTGACCTAGGTCGCCTAGCTCGCGGATCGTTCATCATCTCCGCAGCAGCATTCGCATCATCTTCTCCCCTGAACTCCCTCACCGCGTCGACTACCAGAAGTCTCTCCGATAAATCGAGACCCGCAATGTCCATGGTCATCACATCCCTCGCGGGACTTGGCGACGTCGCGATTTCCTC
This sequence comes from Diplotaxis tenuifolia, assembly GCA_014822095.1. NCBI lineage: Eukaryota > Viridiplantae > Streptophyta > Magnoliopsida > Brassicales > Brassicaceae > Diplotaxis > Diplotaxis tenuifolia. The sequence continues at coordinate 10,246 of JABAYD010027765.1, read as the reverse complement.
GCCTTCTCTTCACGAGTCAGTTTGCGTTTCAGAGGCATATTACTCAATCGACACTATATAAACTACAATCTAGAGAGAGAAGGTAGAGAGAAGGGACAGAGAAGTGAAGGAAATGAAGAAGGGAGAAGTATTTATAGAGAAGAAAGGGCGCGACTCACAGGTTCATATTTAGGTCTATTAAAAGCCTAATTGGGCCTCAATTCGACTCGCGACTGTTCATATTCCAACCTAAATGGGCCTCAACTCCCAAAAATCGTCCATCTTCCCGCGAGTGTTCATATTCTCGTCCCTACGAAGATACGAGCTAGAAACGAAGCGAGCTAGCAACAAAGCGAGCTAGCAACGAAGCGAGCACGCTTGGAACTAGAACGACAAGCTAGAAACGCGGTGAGCATGCTGGAGCCAAGCTCCGAGCTAACGATGCAATGAGTATGGTAGCATCCAGGCGACGAGCTAACGAGCTACCAACCCGAGAAAGCATCAAAACGAGCTGACCGGCCCTATTATTCAATGGAACAAATCAACAAAATCTGCCCCAACTTAAGTTATAACTCGGCAACGAATCTGGGGGACTTACAGTACGAGGTCGATTACTCCCCCTTATAAGGCCCACTGAACAATAGGCTCGGCCCGTCTAGGATTCAGCCCAACGAGGTGACACCTCGGATGATTAGCAACCAACTTAGCTTAACTCGGATAATCCCTACAATTAGCCGAGGTAACGACACTTAACTAAGGTACTTACCTTAGCGGGCCGACCAAGGCCAATCTAGCAAAAAGCCCTTCGAACACGCAACCAGCTCGCTAGGGCAAGAGAGCATCGCTATAAAAGGATGAGGGAGGACAACAAGAAGGGGATCCGAAATTAACTTCACTCACAAGGCGGCTAGAATTAAGGTTTTTACTTTATACCTTTTTCCGACTTGTACGACACGGCTAAGCTCTCCGAGCGACACCACCTCGCCTCTTGTTTCCTTATTTTTAAACCGGACTCTTTCATCAATAGAAGTTACTCTTTCGCCATTTATAGCATAAATCGCCTTTGTCATAACCCACCGACGAGTTCCATCACCTTCTCATTGATAAAAGACTGTACTCGTCTCGAACACTAGCTCCTCTCTGTTCCTCTACAATCGACATAGAAAAATCTCGTCCTTGGCGGCGAACAATAATCGGTGGCATCAAGTTGTACTATGGCTTGAAGCCTCAATCTGCAAGTTCGTTCCTTTTTCTTCTCAATCTAATCGAAAGTTTTTGTCTTTAAATCGTATAGGGTTAGTACGAATGCGAGTGAACTGATTTATTTAGTGTTACTGATGTTTTCCGAAATGTTTGTCAGGCTTTTTGAAAAATGGGTATCAGAATTTCAATAAGGAGTTATGTGGCAGGATTCACAAGAGTTTGTAATCCAGGTAATATCTCAAAAGTACTACGAGAAGGGAGAACCAAAGATCATTAGGTATTAGTACTATTGCTAAATGATGTGTGCTTTCTTATATCCGTCATACTTTAACATGTTTGGTTTTTTGCTGGTTTTGAACAAGATGTGGTGTAGAGATGGCAAAGGAAGCTAGGGCTGGTGGTAGAGATGGAGCCGAGCAAGAAGAAAAAGAGAAAGGTGGTCGTGAGCAGTCACGACAGATGAGAAAGCTTGATGGTGGTGGAATAGTAGAGACAATGGTGAGGTTTGATGGTGGCTGTTTAAAGACGATGGGGCAGAAGAAGAAGAAATCATTTGACGGCGACAAGTTTAGACTTTAAAGGTAGGGTTAATTTTTTTTGGGGAATAACTCCAAATGCCCCATACCCTCCTTAAAAATCTCCATATATCCCTTCATCATAATATATTTTCTTTTTTATTTTTGTTTACAAGGAAAAAGTGGTAATATTTTCTCTGTCTCTCGTCTCTTTCTTTTTTACAAAATCAAAATTCAGAGTCGTGCTTTGTTCATTCTTCATCTAAATCGAGAAGAGAATATAATAATCTCTCCCTCTAAATGAAGAAGAGAATATAATAATCTCTCCCTCTAATTTTAGATCCTCTAATTTTTCATGTCTCAATTCTCTCGTTATCTCTCTTTGCAATGTAAACGACGAACCTCTCTGAAACTCTAAAGTCGAGAATTGATTCGTATCTTCTTCCTCATCCATCGAAATTGAGGCTCCATCTTCGTTCTTTTTGGTAAGTGATTAATTTCTGTCGTTATTTGGTCGATTTTGTAAGTTAGCTTAAAACAAATTGAAAAAAAAAACTTGTAAGTTATTAAAAAAAATTCAAAGTTATTGAAATAGGTTAGGATGTTTCTGAAGTAAGTGAATATTGGCTAATATGAACTTTGAAATTGGATAAAAACTTGATAAATCTTATATTTATGTTTATGTATATGTTACAGTGAAATAATTTGGTATTGGAGAGTTTCCAATTGGAATGATAAGTTATATTAAATTAGGAAATTAACTCAATTTTGATAAGTTGTTAACAAAATTGATTTGGAAGATGAGTCGTGTTGTTGATGAAACTTAATAGATGACATGTTGTTGTTTTGCGGTTTGTAACTGGAGTAATTGATTGGTTGCGTTACAGCTAAAAAGAAGGTTATAATGACTGATGGTGAACCTAAGTTGTGGAATCTGTGGAAGAAGAACCTGAAAAAAGGTTAGGAGATTGCTGTAGAAACAGAGAAAATTGTGGAAACTATGGAGAAAGAACCTGAAAAGATGATAAAATTGTTTGGAAAGTAGAGAAATCTGTGGAAAGAAAGGAAGAAATTGTGAGAAAGTTGTGGGTGAAGAGAAAGATGTCGAAACAGAAGAGAAAACAGAGGAAGGGTTAAGAAAGTTGTTGGGGAATAGACAAGAAAAATTATTAAGGAATAGATTAAGAAAGTTGTTGAGGAAGAGGCAAAAAATAACTGAGGAAGAAAAGTAACGGTGGGTCATCATGGTCGTTTACAACGAAACAATGAAGCCTGATGGTGCACTGAAGGTTACATCTAAAAAGAAGAGAGACACACCAAAGAAAAGAGTGTTTTGGTGGATGGGGAACCTACTGTGTTTGAGTATTATCCTCACCAGAACTCTGATAGTGAGAGTAACTGGAACTTGGTCTCAGACCCTGCTTCAGCAACTGATGTTGCGGCCATGGAATATGTTGGGTATTTAAGAGGGAAGGCAAATATAATCTATTGATTAAGTGTCGCAAGCTCTCTAAAGATTTATCTGAAAATTTGGATAGCGTGGCTTTAGAAAATGGTTCACAGTCGTTCGTGGATGCTAAACAGGTTGGTTATTGCTTTTCTCTCTCAATTTTTTGAAACCGATGGTTGTTTGATTATTAAACTTAGGGTTTATGTTAAATGCAACATGGCTATACGTACTTAAACCTTGTGTAATCCTTTATTGTGTTTGTGGACCAAAGATAAAAACATACCAGGCTATCTATCACTGCATTTGATCAATGCTAAATAAGAATTTACCATATTGATAGGTGACATGGGAACACTAACATTGTAGCTATCAATGGTTGTGTGTTGTTTATGATTTGTATGTTCTGTTATAGGTTACAAGTGAGAGCTTTTTTCTATCTGCTTAACTATCAATGTATACTCATTTAATGCACAATGTTAAAGTGATTATGTATATGTCAAAGTTTGACTTGAGCTATATCTTAAGAGACACTTGCTTTGTGTCAATATTTTGTGTGCAGACTCAATGATGAGCACAATGATCCTCCAAGAGAGAGTAACATAAGCACTCAAAGGTCTGTTGACAGGAGAAGCTAAGAAGATCAAATCAAGAACCAAGAAATCTTCACTCACCATTTTGGAAAAAACTTATGTATTTATGATATTAATTTAAGTATTTTGGATGTTCGAATTTTAATAGGAGAATGCTTTGCTTTTGGAAGTTTAAAACTTAGTAGATAATACTTTTGGATGTCTAAAACATTGTGCATCGCAATAGATAGGTTTGAAAAACTAAATTTGAAGTGTTATTAAGCCTAAAAATGAATTACTAGGATAACTGGAATTACTGGGTTCACTTAAAAATCACTATAAAAAAAATTATGGCAAAATAGAAAACACGTGTAAAATGCCTAAATATATTTGAAATGGATTAAAAAATAAATTTCACATGTAAAACGTGCGGTCGTCATATATAGATTTATTATTATATTTAACACTTAGTAATACACCTAATAATCTTCAAGGTTGTAGTAATACTACTATACACATAGTAATATTTTGGCAATTTTTACGTTTTTCTACTTAAACAATCACAAAATTGAAGGTTTTTTAGTAAAACCAATGATTTTACCTAGTGAATTTTGTTAAGGAAAACATTTACAAAAATAATTATCCAAAAATACATATTTTAAAATTTTCTCCTTACTATACAAGAACCATTCACACACTAACATAGAAAGTTAAGGATGTTTTTTGAGAAATTGATAAGTTTTTCTTAAACTATTGAAAATAATTATCAAAAATAGTCTAAATATACATAATTTATCATATACATAGTCTACGAACTGAAAATAATCATAAAAATCGTCTAAATTTACATCATGAACAATTTAAAATCCAGTAGCCCAAATTACACACAATTATACCAGTAAAACTCAGTAATCCGAATCACACATAATAATACCAGTAAAACGCAGTAGTCCATATATTGCACATAATAATACCAGTAAACCCAAAACAATTATGATGGGTAACATCTGACTATGAACTTTTGCTGCCTCCTTGGTGGTCTTACTTATGTATTTTCAAATACAATTTCCTTAGTAATACCCAGAAATTTTCATTTTAAGAAATAGGCTACTTTTTGACAACATCGTACTGATTATACCATTACTACATTACTACGACCATTTAAAACCCTACTATACTAAAGACCCACATAGTGTCCTATAAACAAAATTTAATGTTTATGGTTCAATAAAGTTTAAATTTAACACTCAATTGTTTTTTAATTGTGTGTTAAGTTTAAACTTTATTGCACAAAAAAGTTAAATTTTGTTTATAGGAGACTCGTGGGTCTTTAGTATAGTAGGATTTGAAAACAAATTAAAAATTATGTGTCTGTGTTTTTAAATTTGTTTTCAATCTCTCTGAGTTTCTATCTAATCTTAAATTATTTATATACCCATGATATATAATTCATTTTAATGATATTTTACAAAAGAATTCACCAAAAATGGACATAAAATGAGCATGAAATCTAAAAACTCAGTTATGAAAAAATGTTTTTAAAGTTTTGAAATTTACATCAACTCTTATATTTTTTTTATTATCTATGATAAAAACTTCATTTTAATGATATTTATAAAAACAAATCATAAAAAACAAACAAAAAATACTTATTTTTGAGCTTCAAAATGTTGTCAATGGAGGCGGAGAAAAAAATCTCGTTTGGAGAAGATGAAAGAGAATAAATTGATTAAATTAATTAATGAAAATTGTTTGTGGGACCGAGTTAATTTATTTAATTAAAGAATGATTATAAAAAGATAAAATGAAGGATAGTTTGGGAAGTACAAGGATAAAGGGGTATTAAGAAAAGGGCTAGGGTAGTAAGAATGGTTTTAGGAGGGTGTAGGGTATATGGAGTTATTATCCATTTTTTTTAGGTAAAGTTGTTTTATGTTTAGATTAGTAAACCGGGTCTGGTTTACTTAGTTTTTTTTTTAATTTTAGGTTAGTTTTGTTAAGTTTGTATAATAATTTTAATAAATAAATAAAATTTAAATTATAAATTAATTTTTTATTTTTTATTTTCAATTAATTAATCAAATTTAACTTATTTAATTAATTAATTTAATTATTTTGCATATAATTATAGCATTATATATGTTAATATAATTTTTTTATAGCACGAATCAGTTGCTATAAAATAAAAACCTATAGCTTACGATTTACGCTACAATTTGTTTATTTATGATACGGCTGTCGGAGCGTTTATAAAAACACTACGAAAGCCCTATAGTAGCGAAAGTGCTACAAATACCAATATTTCTTGTAGTGATAATAGGTTGTGAAGATCCACCGATGGTTAAACCTTCCAAGCTGTCGACCAATGGTGAGTTGGTGTAATCGACCGATGGTGATCTTGAACCTTCAAATAAATAACATAAAATCGAAACTGAACTTGCATAAATACAAACCAAATAAAAACTTACTAAACAATAGGTTGCCTCCCACTCAACGCTTAGTTACAGTATTAAACTCGACCTTTAGGATGTGGGGGACTAGTCTTTTGGTGCAAAATCATTTGCTGGAAAGCAAGCATCCACTCCTTGTATGATCATCTTAGCCCATGTATCCACGAAATTGCTGATATTTGCCATTGCAGTATCTGTTGCATTTTTCCTCCTCTGAAGGTGTTGGAGATAAGTCTCAATCATTCAAACTCTGGTATAATTTATTTTTGCCGTATCTTCCAAACTCTTGGAGGTTTTGTTCTTCAGGATCTCAATAAAAAAATGAAGTTCATCGAACTCTTCTTGTAAGAGTTTTTTCTGCTGCCATCATTTCTCTGGCACGCTCAGTATTTCGACTGTCGATCGATGTACGTGTCGTAGTTCTACTCGCATGTTGCTAAATTGTATCAAGCTCATGTCTCATCTTGTCCATGCGTGTAGTCAGACTGGTAAGACATCTATCAATATGATAATAGACATCGACAAGCCTCTGGAAATAGTCATCAAATTGCACCCCTTGAGTGTTGAAGACTGCATTCATCATATCATCAATGTTTGCTCTGCTGTAGGTGTCTGATGTTGGCACTGCACTGGTGAATAAATCTAATGCTAGTGAAGCTCTGGTGAATTGGCTAGCATCTTTCTAGTAAACAGATATAGCTATGCCCATACATTTAGCTCTTTCTATAATTGTTTTGATGTCTTCCTTTTGCACATTGAATACTCCGCCGTCTAAGGCTCTTGCGTTGCTTTACTCATCTTTTCTTTTCCAATGGAATATTATTTTCTATTATGAAAAGCTCTGAGCCCATAATCCACGTGACCGTTGATCGGCTTAGGGGGTACCTTGTCGATCGATGCTGGATAGATGTAATCGTTTGTCGCCAGTCATCGTCGTAATCAGCACTTTAATGTGGAAGTGTGGCGTCGATCGATGCATTGTGTTGGCCATCGACCGATGCTCGATCGTTTGTATAGTGGATCTGTCACTGAAAAAGGTTGTTGGCTCCATTAGCAATCGCAAGGATGTCTGTAGAGACATGTAGGATTATTCAGTCCATAGGTTTTGCGTAACCTTCTGGCTTGCGTTGAATATCAAACTCGTCTGGTTGCAGATAACCATAATCACCTTGTAATGTTGTTGTAACTGGTTCGGACTCTACGTTCTGTTTTAGAGATACCCTCGATCAATGGTTTGTACCATAGGGCTGCCGCACGTCTAAAGTAAACAGCCTTTTCTGCTGTAATACAGCGGTGCTCATGTTGGTCTAGGTAAGCATCTTCGATGCGGGAGTAAGTTGTACGGTGCAGTGGTGCAGGATTGGTATCGATCGATGCTAAATGTTGTGTGTCGATCCATGCTCTGTTATGTCTTTTGAGAGTTGTTTTTAAGAAGCCAACCTCTTATAAATCTAGACCACAGTACTTGATGAGTGCTTCTTCGTGGTAGTCTTCGTCATACTCTTGTTGAATCTGATGTTGAATCACAAGTTGGATATGATGTTGGGTCTGGTGTTTGATGATGAGGGTCGCTCGATTATGAAGGGTGGGTATCGATCGATTGCTGAACTGCAATATCATCGATTGATAGAATGGACTGGGTGTCGATCGATGCTCCATCATCTGACTCATTTTTCAGCACGTAATTGCAAATACACGTTGCAATAAGACTTGCATCATTACCCAACTCAATGAGTGTAGATTTATTCTTAGATTTAACAGGTTCATATAATTACTTTGATCAATGAAAGAGAGATACTTTGATCAATGAAAGAGAGATACAACGTGTTTGTTACCATGTCGATGATAGATCCAATTGTGGTCCTGAAAGCTCTTCCAAGTAGTAGGGAATAGTTTCCATCAATCTGGATATCCATCACAAGGAATTATACTGGGACTAGGGCGTTCTGAATTTTCAGTGGAACGTCTTTCACCATTTCTTTTGAATTCACTTGAGAGCGATCCACAAAGGTAAATAAATCACTGGAAGGCTCCACTTTCAAGTTGAGATTCTCTGCGATAGCTCTATGCATGATGATCACTGATCTGGTGTCCTAGAGGGGATTGGAAAATTTGTGTTCTTTAATAGAGCATAGAATCTAAAAATTCCTTAAATCACTTTTCTTCTTGAGATTGATCCTCAGCTTCACCTTATTTCTGATGTTGTTGAACATTCGCACTATGTTATCATCTGTCTCCCTAGTTTCCCTGAAAAAAAATCCAAAGTCTGTGAGTATAGAAATTTTTAAAAAAAAACTCTTTTGGTAAACCCATCCATCTTTTTTTTTTCATTCGTTTCTCTGCGTAGATGTTTGGGAATCTCCTGCTTCCTTTTGAAATACTTCTCTGTTGTCTTATCAACTATCATAGGTTCTGAAGTGTCTTAAGTATGCTCATGCATGTCTGAAGTCGGATTCCGAATAAGCTTGAATTGATACTCAGCAAATAAATGAGTTTGCCTGCAGGACACCTTCTATCGATGTTTCTGAAGCGGTGTTGATCGATGTTGGAAGATTCACATGAAGCGACTGACTCTGCAGGTTCCCTAGATCGACGCTCAACACTGGGTGTCGATCAACACCAGTTTGAACTGCCATAGTTTTTTCACGGAAATCTCCATCTCAGAGCCTTTCTCTCTTCACTCCTAACCAAAAATCATCCTCAATCAGGGCACTGACGTTGTGCTTGTGTCCAGCATCTTCCTTCTCCTTAATAATGGCCTCATGTTTCTTAATGGCCTCACTTGTCTGGAATAACTGATTCTCCAACTTCTTCACATGTGTGTTAAGGTTTTTAAACTTGGTATTGCAGTTGATGTATAGAACATTTATCTTTCCATTGAAGGCTACATTTATCTTCTGCAGTCCTTCAAGAACTCTATCAACCATTGCTTCCAACTTGCTCTCATGAGTCCCTGGAGGTGGTTTCTGATAAGAAGAAGATCCATAGGCTCTGTTGTTGTTGTAGGACCTCTGCTGCTATGAATCCTGGTTGTAGTAACTCCTCTGACCATTTCCATAAGAGTTTCTACTGTAGCCTTGATTCCCATATCTCAGGAAACTGCTTCAAAAATGTAATACAGATCTTCTTCTTCACTTTCACCTTTTTCTTCCTCCACAAAGCTAACTTGCTTCTTGAGTAAATTATAGACACTATCCAGCTTTTCTCTAACTTCATGAACATGCTCCTTGTTGAGTGGTTGAGTCGATTTCTTCCTCTCATATCAGAGTTCATAGCGCTTTTGATGGATGTCAAATTCTCAATCAACCTTGCAGCTTCTTCTGGACTTCTGGTGCTGAAATTTTCCCTCGCTAGTTGTGTCTAAAGTCATCTGGTACTGTAGATCAATACCTCTGAAGAAAGTGCTAAGCAGTTGCACTTCATTAAATCTATGAAGTGGAGAATCTCGCTGGTAAAATTTCAATCTGATCCAAGATCTCCTGTAAGACTGCAGGTTCTTGTGTGAAGGTAGCAATTTTTCTCTCAAATCCCCAGCTCACGCATCATCAAAGAAATTGCGCATTAAAGCATTCTTGATGTCGCTCCAGGATGTCAGAGATCCTGGTGGTAATTGCTTAAGCTAATAAGAATTTTCTCCAGCAAGAGAATACTTGAAGAGCTGGCAAAACAATTAGTACTCAGAAACTCCATTGGCTTTAATGACATATACTAGATCCTCGAACCTTTCCAGAAGATTCATTGGATGCTCATTGCACAATCCATGGTAAGGTGTATGTGCTACAAGTGCGAAGTATGCAGGCTTCATCATTAAATCATTCCTCGGGATAGTTGGAGGTCGAATGGCGGATATGTTGGCGTAGTACTGGAAAATATTTAACATAAATTAGCAGTATAATGAAATTATTGGTCTTTGTGAAAATATCTAACATATTATTAAATAGACTTAATGATTGTTTAAAATCCTAATGAACTTAAAATGGGCTCAGATCTATCAAGTATTTTACTTTCATGGAGGTTGGCTCTAGTTCAGTTCAGGAAAAGTTCAGTGAAAGAAAACTAGTGGAAAAGGATGTTGAAGAG
>JABAYD010027727.1:0-10466 GCA_014822095.1 Diplotaxis tenuifolia | reverse complement strand
TATCAAATTTCTCTACATGACGTGTTATTTGTGCCAGAATTGAACTGCTCATTGATCTCAGTATCTAAACTCCTCAAGTGTTCTAACTACTTCACGTATTTAACTGATACATTGTGTGTATTACATGACCGGTGTTCGAGGACGCTGATTGGAGCAGGTGAAGAACGCGATGGGGTGTACTATTTTAAGGATGTCGGAGCTGTGCGAGTCAACAAGACTGTGAAGATTGAAGATTCAGTTTTGTGGCATCGTCGGTTGGGTCATCTGGTGTTTCGGCTGTGTCTTCGTTACATTTGTTTTCTGGTGTTGGTGTTTCTGAAAATTTCCATTCTTGTGAGGTATGCATTCAGGCTAAACAAACTAGAGATCAGTTTCTTGAAAGTTCTAATAAAGCTAGCAATTCTTTTGAGTTGATTCACATTGATGTATGGGGACCGTATCGTGTCCAAGCTTCAAAAGGAGCGCCTTATTTCTTGACCATCGTAGAAGATTTCTCACGAACCATGTGGACATTCTTGTTACTTGAGAAGTCACAGGTCAAGAAAACCATTGAAAACTTTTGTGCTTACGCTGATAGGCAATTTGGAAAGTCTGTAAAAACGGTTAGAACTGATAATGGAACCGAGTTTACTTGCTTGTCATCATATTTTAGAAGTAAGGAAATAGTACATCAGACTACTTGTATAGGAACACCACAACAAAATGGTAGAGTTGAGCGAAAACATCGTCACTTGTTGAATGTCGCAAGGTCACTACTCTTTCAGGCAAGTATGCCGGTTAGTTTTTGGGGAGAAGCTGTACTTGCTGTAGCTCATGTTATAAATCATACACCAAGCAAAGTTCTTAACGGAAAATGTCCTCATGAGTTGTTATTTGGATCAGTACCATTGTACTCTAATTTAAGATTTTTCGGGTCACTATGTTATGCACACAAGCAACTGCGGGACAAGAACAAGTTCGTGTCTCAAAGTAGGAGGTGCGTTTTCGTGGGATACCCTTTTGAGAAGAAGGGTTGGGAGCTTTATGACTTAGAGAAGAAGGAGTTATTTGCGTCTAGAGATGTTATTTTCCGAAAAAATGAATTCCCTTTTGCAAAAGAGCTACATGAAGTGTCTGCATCTCTTGTTGTTACTGAAAACTTCGAGGACGTATTCCTCACGAATGAAAGTGGGAATTGAAGACAGGGGGAGTAGTGACGTTGTGAGTAATTCATCACAGAACTTACCACTTGATAAAGCACAGGAGGAGCCATGTATTGAAACTGTTGAATCAGTATCTTATAGGATCCTGCGATACTAGAAGTTGGACCCGAAGTTAATATTGAAAGAACAGAGGACTCTGCGGTCGCAGAGGCTATCAAAGAACAAGAAACAGAGGTTGCCTTGGGGAGGAGGAAACGAGTAAAAACCCCCTCTGTTCGTCTTAATGACTTCATCCTCTACGATGCAATCTGTGGAAATAGCACCCCTCGCGTTCCCACCTCTGATCACTCTTACAGCGTCTATTTCGATCCGGTTTCAGGTAACACATTTTGTCCTCTCATTGAGCTAATATTTGATGAAACATATTATGTTGGGCACATAGCTTTTGTTGCAGCAATGTGTTCCGAGTCTGAGCCTAGAAATTTTCAAGAGGCCATGAAAGATAAGCGATGGACAAAGGCCGTTTACAAGGAAGTTGATGCACTGGAGGTCTCACATACATGGAGTGTAACAGAATTACCATATGGCCGTGTGGCTTTGGGCACAATGTGGGTGTTTAAAATAAAATAAAATGCAGATGGGACAATAGAAAGGTTTAAAGTGAGGTTGGTTGTACTCGGTAATAGACAGAAGGCATGATCTGACTATGATGAGACGTTTGCCCCGGTAGCAAAGATGACTACGGTCAGGAGCCTTTTGAAGATCATTGCTGCAAATAATTGGGAGGTACACCAGATGGATGTTCATAATGCGTCCCTACATGGAGATTTACAAGAAGAAGTATACATTAAGCTTCCGCAAGGGTTTACACATGCTGAGCCTAATAAAGTGTTGAAATTACATAAGTCTTTTTACGGACTGAAGCAAGCCCCGCGCTGTTGGTTTGACAAGCTCACAAAGGCTCTTGTACGCGCAGGTTTCCATCAGTCCTATTCAGACCACTCCTTGTTTATTTACTCACGTGGTGACGTTGATATTAGAGTGCTTATTTATGTTGATGATCTTATCGTTTGTGGTAATGATGGTGAGGCAATTAACAAGTTTAAGAAGTATCTTGGTGAATGTTTTCACATGAAAGATTTAGGGAAGCTCAAGTATTTTCTTGGGATAGAGATAGCTCGAAGTAAAGAAGGGTTTGTGTTGAGTCAGAGAAAGTACTCAATGGATATAGTGAAAGAGACGGGGTTACTTGATGCAGCTCCTGCTGCAACTCCGATGGAACAAAACCAACGTTTGGCTACGGATGACAGTGCTTTCGTAACTGAACCTGCAAAGTATAGAAGATTGGTCGGTCGGCTCATCTATCTAGCTAATACCAGGCCTGATATTTCTTACTCCATTCACATATTGTCACAATTTATGCAAAAACCTCGAGAGAATCATATGGTGGCGGCGTTGAGAGTGGTGTGTTTCCTTAAGGGAACTGCTGGCCATGGAATTTTGCTTAAATCTGATAATGATCTTCAGTTGTCCATCTATTGCGATGCTGATTGGGCGGCGTGTCCGCTGACAAGAAGATCCCTGACCGCGTATGTGGTCTCTCATTCTTTCGCTGTGGCGGAGTATCGTGCCATGTAGATAGCTATACATGAAGTGAAATGGCTGCAACAACTCTTGACTGATCTGGGTTTTGCACCAAGAACGCCAACTCGACTGTTCTGTGACAGCAAAGCCGCCTTGTACATTGCTTCTAATCCAGTATTTCATGAGAAAGCTAAGCACGTGGAGATTGATTGTCATCGAGTTCGTGATGCTTTGAAGTCAGGGATGATCACGTGTTCTTACATTGGAACCAAAGAGCAGCTGGCTGACATATTGACGAAGGCATTGGGGAAGTTTCAGTTCAATTATTTAGTGTCCAAGTTGGGCATTTGCAATGCTCCTACTTGAGGGAGAGTATTGGGATAAATATGTATTTAGTTATTGATAATCATGTAATATATTAGAGATAATGACTCTAATATAAGTCTAATATTAAGTCGGTAGTTAGATAAACATGTAGAAGGAATATATATGTAAAGTTCGAGTCACATATTCAATTCATAGAAATATTCAGATCTTGTTCACTTTGACAGAGTTTGACAGTTTGTTGCCAGTTCTTTTACGCCCGTCGATTTCGGGTGGTACTTCAGATGCATATTTTTGAAAATCCTAGCTAGAACCGTAACTCTGTACTCTAGAAAACCAATAGCTTTACATTATCTATGTGAAGCTTCTAATGAACATATAAAAGCCCTCCAACCCCTCAAAGTCGGACCAAGCCAATGTCCAAAGTAGAAGAAAATCAATATGCATTTTATATTTTCATGATGAATTGGGAAGAAGCCCCAAGTCGTTTGCAGAGTAAGGACGAATAAAAGCACTGTTCATTTGCCAGACTTCAAATGACGCCGTAATAGTGGCATTAAGGGCGTTGTTGAACATGAAGAGCTTCGTAGCTCCGTAGATGGCTTCTGTCGGATATATTCTTGACGTGATACATGTTCTCCCACCTTGTCCGAATCCTTCTATTATCGAATGATCCACCTACAAACAATTAAAATCTAATAATGTATAAAGTAAAAAACCAATACTAGGCTACAGTATTAAATGATATAACATATTACCAAGATTCTCATTGTCAATTTCTCCCTTTCTAGGACCGGTACTAAACTTCCATACACCGATCTAACCACATCGGTTGCCATGGTCGACCTATTAAAAGACAATTAATATGATTAATGGAACAATACCCTTAGCAAAAAAAAAAGATCAAGGGAACAATCTATACTATACTAAAAGGCGGATACTCTCAACAGCGAGAGTGTCCACGTCATTCAATTAAATCAACCAATAATAAAACTATAATTTGCCACGTCACATATTTTGACAGTTGCTGGATTTCACGTTTGGTCTCTAAAAATAATTAATGACCCATGTCCAGCCCATATTCCAAAAGCATGTCCAGTCCATCTTCCAAAAACATCTTTTTTCTTCAGTCGATGAATTGACCTTTCGTTCCTCTTCACCGTCGCCGACTGTGGCTGTTCCCTGCAATCACCGTTACTATGAATCCCCTCCTCATCAATTAATGTTCCTCTTTAATTCCTTCTTTATGATTTCGTTCCATCTCCCTTGATCTCAATATTATATAAGTTGCTTCATCTAAACCTAAATCAAACCAAAATCGAACACCTTACCCTTACGAAACTACATCTACGGCGATGAAAAGACGGTCGTATAATTTGATCATGTATACATCTACGTGGATTTCAACTTCCTTCATCTCTTCCTCCTCATTATTTAAGCTAATGATCAGTTAATTCCTCACACCCACACAACAAGCACAAGTGGCTAAAAGAACGTCATCGGTATATGAGAACATTGTTATATCTACTCTTTGATTTGTGTCTCTCAGTGTTATGTTCTGTTTTTTTTTTCCTTATCTTTCTTAACCTCTCATTCCGCACACGTTTTGGATGAAATTCTAAGATTTTCTTAGCAGACAAAAAAATCATGGCAAGCTCAAGCTCGTCTCTTACGAGGGTACTATATTTCTTGGATCTTGCTTATATTGGTTCTTTTCTTCATGATCAATTGTGAGTTTCAAATATGGATGAGTGTTGCCTAAAGTTTTTTGTTTTGCACTTCTATTGTGCAGTTTACCTAGACGAACTTAGCTGAAGCTATTGGTGCTTCCATCCTTCAGTCAATAGGTGGGTCATATGTATATGGACATTTTTACTAAAGGTCTGTACAAATATCTGACTTTGATATCTTGGGTATTGATACTGCTAGAAATTTTAGACTTTTTATTTATGTTTTCGTACTGACGAAACCATTTTTTTACATGGTCGATTGGGTAAGTAAAATGTAGAGTGGTGCAGAAAGAATAGGAAGATATAAATAATATTTTAGGTAAGTAAAAGAATCTCAACGTCAAAGGTCATGTTGCTCCCTCGGAGGTTCTTCTCTCAAACCCCATGTTTGAGATTTTTTTGAGTAATGTTTAGTTTATCTAAAGCCGATATTGTTACAACAACAAAAAAAATATATCTAAAAGCCGATATTCCTTATTTTTCAGAACCATCCTAAGAGTTTGATGGAAGGATTTACAGAGACTCAAGTTGGCACTCTTGCAGTAAAAGAAAGGCTGCTGGTTCCTGGTGGGTTTCAAGGAGAATTCATTTGCAAGGTTAGTTTAAAAGGATTTGAATGGTATGTTAAAGATAATAGCAACCGATGGTTTTTCTATTAACTGCTTGGATTTAAAATGCCAAATAAGTTGATTATTCATGTATTAAATTTTTTTCCCCTGCAAACATGATCTTGATAGCCCTGGTGTGAGCTTCTGCTCACGAACAACTTACATTGAAAGCGCTATCACCAACGCTGTAGATATATACAGAAACTCGAGGTACCCCTTCGCGTTTCATATAATTTTGGTGGTTTTTGTTGAAAGATTTAGATGATTAGATAATCAGAAACTGAAACTACTTTTCTGCTTATGACTGAGGAGATTAAATCCAGTGCATGTCTAAGGATTACCAAGCGCAGGGGTTTGGAGTACAGGCCAACTCCGATGGAACATGCATAGGACATGGTTGGTTCAAGTACTTGGGGGTATTTGCTCTTATCTCTCGGTTTCCTTGGCCAGTTAGTACAAATGACTATCGTCATGGTCATAGACATGTAGTGAAGCTAAACCAACATAAGTGTGATCAATAAATTATCAGATCTTTTTTGGCGTCTCTTTTGTGATAATTTTCGTCATTATTTGGCTGACTTTACTACTGATCACATCTGTTTTGGGTTCTAAGATTTATTGCCAGTGTGTTTAGAATCTATTACGTACAATTAATATTTTCCATGTATTACTCTCATTCGTCAAGTCATTTTTATTTGGACTGCATGGTTTTTATTGATGCTATTTATCTTTTTAATAGTAGTGGAGGAGATACATGGATATAACCACCAGCCACGTTTGTATCATTAGGTACTACTTGAATATGAACTAATTTGGTATTTCTTTCAGACACATAAAATAAATAGCTAAAACAAACAAACAAATATGTTACAAGAAACCTTTCAAAGTTTTCCCTTTTAAACGGTCCCCGTAGGCCTTAAGCATTGTCACTTCTCATTAGCTAATATCCACATATAACAATCATGTCATTGGTTCTTCACAAGATCTGATCTGGTTTTTCCTAAGAGTTTAGTTACATCTAGACTAGAATAAATACATATGGTCTGATTTAGCTGAAAATTATTTATTTGTTTGGTTCCAATATTGATACTGAGCTCAATTTTTAGAATATGCACTGTAAAAAAACATGGAATGCGAAGCTCAACAACATTGGTCTTTTTCCGAAAAGAATACATATGATGTTTCATGAGACATTGGTAAATCTAGAAAACTATCACTATATTCAGAGCTTCTACTCATATATAACTCTGTATATTTCTAACTGATTTGGATTTATTAGTGTATCTGTTTTCAATATGGTTATCAATTTCTTAATTCCTATGTATTTGTTCTCTTTTGCAGTATTTTTTCACCATTTCAGATTTTCTTTGTTGGGAATGGTTTCAACATAAGCTAAGGTTTTGCAGATTACTCGCACGATATACTTATGGCCTTAATCGGCAGCATTCTGTTTCTACCAAGATGAGATTCATACATTCTCAGTAGAGAGATGCCAGGAACAGTCATACATTGATAATATAAAAGAATAAGAAAACGAGCTGGTGATATATTTGGTTGAATATAGTTTCTCTATGTGTGTATGTATTGTATGTTTGTTTTATAAATTTGCTGTAAATTTGTTTTTAAAAATCCAATGTGTATTTGTTATTAATTATAATTGTTATCTTTTTTAGATATGTGTTGAATTTGTTCAGAGCAGATGAAACTGGGTATAGAAGTTTAAAATGAGTAACAGGTTTTGTTTTGTTTTTTCTTCTGTAAAATAAACTGAATAATTTGTAGCAATTTGATACCATTGATAAAAAAAAGGTCGTGTACTTTTAAACTGAGTAATGGTTTACGAAATATTTCGAGTTTTATCCATTTGATAAAACAAAATTTGTTACTCATTTTAATATGACAAGATATCGTAGCATTATATTCCATGTGGGTTTGTGACAGAACATTGTCATCTTGAAGTTATTTACTTTGTTACGAGCTGATGTAGTGCTTACTATTGACCAAAATTGGGAGAAAACCATAAAATTTTCATAGTTCAGGTTTAAGGTTTGATGTCAGCTAGCTTCAAGGTGAAAAATGTCTCTCTTCAAGTCATATGATCCAGTGACCAAGTAACTTTTCGATCTTGATTTTGGGGAAGCAACAATTGGACGTGTTAGTTCCATTGATTCTGGTGAGAGATTCTTAAATATGTTTTGTCCTATAACTATGTGGAAAAGATATAGAGATTTGGTTTGGTATTATTTTAACTTAATTCACTTTTTATTTGTTTTGGAATTATAGGGTCGTGATTGATTACAATACTAAGATAAACATAATTTTAAAAATTTGAAATTACAAATAAGAAAAAATGTTAAGTTGTTGAAGGGTTTTGTATAGCAAAAACAAATCTGATTCTTATACATTCTTAAGTTATATTCCGTTGTGCTCATTTGAAATATATGTCACAAAAGTTAATATTGTGTATATATATGATACAAACATATTGTCTAAATGAATGTCATTTTAAAATAACATAACAAATAATTTATTAATAAGAAACTCGGGCATCATAACAAATAATTTATTAATAAGAAACCGAAAAACCCTAGTAACTCTAAAAGTCATAAATCCTTCTAGCTTTCTACGTTTTTATTCTTTTTGCAGTGGAATCTTGTAATCTTAAGTGTTCAATTTGTAACACCTAACATTTCATTAATATGATATTAACGTTCTTAGCAAAGATAAAGTGTCTGATATTCAAGGATTTACGATATTATCTTTTACAATCTGGATTTAATAGAAATAGTAATTACTTAGTTTGTGTTATAAGAAGAATATATCTATTAAACGTTATATAAAAATGAAGAATTTATTATTATATATGGATCGATAATCTTGTTGAGGAATTACTTACCTTAAGGTGTCGGTGCAAAAGAAAGTCTTGAGTTTAGAATCTTTCCCCTTAGTCACATAGAAATAAACCGTAGTTTGTTCCGATAAGCTTTCATCCGTAAGAACAGAGAATCCGAAAGGCCCTAAAGCCCCACTCACAGTTGAACCTCCGCTTGTTTCACAGCTGAAATCATCTTCAGCCTCCACCGACTCATCTTCAGTTATTTTCTTGAGATCTTCTTTGTTAATCTCGAACTCACCCTCTATGTCTAGCTGAGCTGCAGAACTCACATCAACCTGAACCATGGTCTCTGGTTTAACCTTCATATCGAACTTCTTGCTGCTCAGTCTCAAAGATTCGACTTCTTCAACTGGCCATTGGATTAAGTTCTTTCCCGTCTTCGTGTCTAGAACAACGGTTCTCGGGATGCTCTACTCATGATTTTAACAAATTTTAACCCTTAACTTGGGTCACAAGTAATTAACACATCAGAGCCCTAACTTCAATACCACGTTAAGTAGGGAAAACATACCTGAACAGAAGACCAACCCTTTTGTACATCAGCAGCTTCACTGTCAGATTCACCGATCCAACCCCATAAGATTCTTCGTCCCTTATTTTGATCGTAAAACGTCTTTGACGCATAAAATTTCCCGTAGTCATATCTCAAACCGGTATTCATCCCAACATCTATAGTAGGATCATCCGGGACCCAAGTTCCATTTGAATCATAATACGTCCCAATGGCATAATGGTCGATCCTGGTATCGTCCATGCTAGCCTTCAAAATATATTTCACATTTGGTCCGTTGGCAGAAGTGTCAAGCCCGTTGACTTCAGTCTTGGACACCGGGTAAAAGTCAATGCACTCCCACATTCCGGTGTTAGGGACTTGGTGCAACAAGGTATCTAGCCTCTCAAATTTTTTGAAATCGGTTGTGTCATAAACTAGAGATATTCCGGTTTTATTGACTTTGGAACCAATAGTAATTCGCCATTTTCCAGCCGATATCTTCCAGGCCGTTGTTGGGTCACGGAAGTCTTTTGCGCCGATACCAGGAGGCGGTACAAGAACAGGGTTGCCGGAGAACTTGGTCCATTTCGACAAAAGTGGGTCGCTAGGATCCTCAGGATAGGCAAGATTTTGAACCTACAAATTAATGATTGTTATATGGTCTAATATCATCAATTGGTCCGACCACATTGGAAAGAAATCAATAGTGAATTTAGATGTGGTTAGTTCAACAGGTTAAAAGGAAAAGTATTACTAATTTGAGTCCAGTAGTAGATAATTAATTATTTACGTTTTACAAAACCATCAATATTATCAAAACCTAATATTAAAACCTTATAAAACTATAAGCAACGATCACGAGTAAAAATGATGAAGAGTGAATACGGATAATATCATTACCTGTACGAACTTGTCGGTGGAACCGGTGTAGAGTATGACAATGGAGCCTTCATCGAGCAAAGTGGCTGAACCAGTCCAGACACCGTTAGCGTCGTACCATTGGTCGGGAACCATGGCTAATGGGAGGTGAAGCCAGTGTATAAGATCTTTTGAAACGGCGTGACCCCAAACAATGTCACCCCAGACGGCTCCATTTGGATTGTATTGATAGAAGAAATGATATAATCCCTTATAAAACAATGGACCTGGACCCATACTTAACGTTAGTTCCCTTGATGTGATGAAAACATATATAAGTTTTTATTATATGGATCTTGTGATGAATAATGAAATCATTGGTGAATTGGGTTACTAGAACGAGTCGGATTCGGATCGCACAATAAACAGCTAAACACAATAAACTGGCATGCAGTTTATACAATCGCACATGACCCTCGTGGTACATGAAACTTGTCAGACAAATAATTTAACTAAACAATAGAGCTTTTGAAAATCATTCAGGTGTACCGTGTACATATTTTTTCCCACTTTCTCCGCAGATGACTAATAAATTGTTTTTATCGTTTTTAAAATATATCCACCTTTTTGTCAACGTTTACCAATTATGAAGGTTTCATAATGAAGCGATCAAATATTATAAGAGTTATTCTTGGGCTCACCCCTAAAGTGAACCTCTAGGTTCACCAACCAATAAAATTGAGTTATTTCAAATTTGATATCTTTTAAAAAATGAAACAAAATCTTGTTCATTTATATTATGTTTTTAAAAATAAAATACAAAATAAATAA
>JABAYD010027708.1:0-14209 GCA_014822095.1 Diplotaxis tenuifolia | reverse complement strand
GACATGAACTAGGACAAGGGACACGTGACGTGTGGAAGGCGTAAGGCGCGACCGAAACATTAAAGGAAGATTTAATGAAGACTTAGAGAAAAATGAAAGTCTTGGAGAAGAAGCAATCGATCATAAGAAGAATGAAAAATTAGCTTATTCATTGAAGAAGAAGAATGAAAAGTTTCCATTAAGAATACCAAGTAACCTAGGATTTCCTCCGTAGTATAAATAGGAGGTTTAGATCGTGTGTTAAGGTGTTAACACACAGAGAGAGCTTTTTTCAGTAGGCGTTTTGCAAGTCCGGAGAAGAAGAAACAAAAGCATCTAGAGGTTAGAAGTGTAAGTGATTCAGAGACTGTATTAGGTCTGTGAACTAGTAGGCTAGCCGACAAGTCAAAGTTTGTCTTGAGCTTCGTTGAAGAATTGTTTTTAAAATAACTTATATGTGTTTTTAAAAGGATTAATCTAGTCGTATTTCTTGAAAAGAACTATCCTGTGTTACTGTGTGTTCTAGTTTACGTAGTTCTTATTATCTTACATTAACAAAAAAAACGACGGTACTGGCGGCGGTGGAAAGAGTGTTGATGCTACAACGTTGATGCTACAACGTTGATGCTGGCGGTGGAAACGACGATGATACTGGCGGCGGTGGAAAGAGTGTTGATGCTACAACGTTGATGCTGGCGGTGGAAATGGATTTAATTCTCCCGGTAGTGGATGGTTTTGACGGTTCCAAGGATCTCGTCAATGTGATGGTCCAAACAACATTGAGACTGGCCATGTTGCTCCAATGACTGCCTCCTCCCCTGTTGCTCATACGACTGTTAGAGTTGTGGAAAACTCTTGGTCTGAAGTTCTAGTTGAGGCAAATTATTCTATCAAGTGGGGAATGACCGAGTATTTCCTATTCGTTTCAGTGAAGTACTTAGTAGAGGGTAACAACGATGTTCGTTCTACACTCTTAGCCTTCCGGCTACATCTCCCAATAATGTTTCTCCATACTTTGCTCACTTACGTTTTGAAGTATATTAACATCCATAAACTGATAACATGTTTTATTCAAATTAGAATATGTCAGATTATATATAATAATAATTAATTTAAAAATAAAACAAAGAGAAAAAAAATGCACGTAGGTTACAATACCATACACTAATACACGGTTTGTAAGAAAACTGAGTTATTACATCTAATTAGAACAACAAGCAAAAAAAAAAGTTTTAGAAAAGCTTTACTTTATGATAACCGCATTTTTATTGTAACATTTGATTGGTGAAATTTTCTGATTTGGCTATTACCACAATAAAATTGTCATATAACGGTGCAGATTTAGATGGTTATGGTCTAAGTGTGGATCATGTGGTTTTTCTAAAAAAATAGTGCGATTTTGAGAAAAAAAAGTAGTGTGTTTTTGATAAAAACAATAAAAAATAAAAATATCTATACAATTAGATATTATTTTTTATGATAGCATTATAACATATATTATCTTTATAATTTTAAATATCCAAACATATTTTAAAACTAATGAAAATTTTAAAATGAAAAGACAGCCTTCATATTTGTTGAGATTCTTATAAAATAAAATAAAAACATGTTTTCAGAGTGATTAAAACAATATTTGTACACAGTTTCATAATCTCTAAAAAAAACATTTCAGATTTTAGCATGAAAATCTACATTTTTATTATACAATATATATTTACAAATTTTAAAATCTATTATAAATCATTGCATTTTTAAAATGAAAAATATTTTATTATGAAATGATGCAGTTTTGTTAGAGCAGTTCTCTCAAATAGCTTATTTTAAGTTTTTATTACAAACAGAACTCTCAAAGGATAAAATGAGCAATAAAATGTTTCATTAAATACACAAAAGATTTTGTGCCCTTATTTTATAATATAACTAATAAATAAAATAAAAAATAAATATAAAAATATATATTTTTATATTTTTGGATTACATGTTTTTAGATTTGCACCTTTTTATAGAAATGTTTTTTGAAATTTGTTTTTCATTTTTTTGAAATTGTAAAAATGCTTTCTGAAACTATTTTTAAAAATTTTATTTTACAATTTTTAATATTTATTTTTTATTTTTTAAATATTTTAAACATCACTCTCAAAACCCATCATTTAACTCTAAACAAAAAAATATAGGTTAGTTAACTGATATATCATGGATTTTACCTACTTTCATCCATCCATGGTATATAAATGTTTTATGATCTAATTATTATGTTTAGAGTTATATAACATATTCTTAGGTTCATGAGTGATTTGGAAGAAACCGGTGATTTTGGAGTCCTTTTGGAGATAAGAGGAGGTTCACCCAAGCTGACCATCGAGCAGGCCGAGAGGTCGACATTTAGAGATCATGATCGATTGATGCACACCTACAAGTTTACCCCTGACGAGTTTTAACCTAAGTATTTACAACTTTTTCATGTGTTGCCGGCAAAGTGTGCTTTCATAATTCTAGTGCTTTTCATATTGTTCTAAGACCTAAAATAGTTAGAGAGAGTTGGAGAGAAGATTCAAGACTTCTACAATCTTATGATTGGAATTCCATCGGTTTTATATATTCTATCTATGTAGTTTATTTACCTATTTGTTATTAGGAATTGCTTTTCTATGTCTGAGTAATTCCATTGTTAGATTTAGGGTTCAAATAGGTTAAGATGGATTAACCTAAATATTGAATTGTTAAGTTGTGGTATTCACCAATAGGATTGAACTAAGGCTTGTTTTCTATAGTAGCTAATTAGAACCATGATGAATGATTAGAACAAATCCTGATTGAACTAAGATTTCTAGAAACATGCGACAGCTGATTTAGGAACCTAGTGAGTATTATTCAACACGCGCTTAAAGCTTGCATTTAGAAGCCGATCGATCGACATTCATATAGAATCGTCGATCGACGCTTGCGAAAGGTGTATCAATTGATACTCCTATAGAATCATCGATCGACACTTTGTATTGATCAACAAGCGACATCTGAGATCAATAAATCTAGTCCTTAGACGGTCTAAAACGCGACACACTGATAGACAGTACTCTAGTTGAGCTCTAACATATCCTCCAACTTAAACTACTATATCTTTATAATACTAATTACCTTAATAGAAACCCTAAGTCTAGCTACTTCCTAATATCGTTACAAACCCGCTTCAAATCAACCGAACAACTACCTTGTTCAAAATGTGCTTTCTAAATTAAACACTTTCAACCTAGCTTAATCACACTGATTAGATATATGATGTACCCTAGTCCTTGTGGATTCTATCCCTAAGTACGACAACTGAACCTCTTATTTAAGAGAGCAAAGTCCTTTAGGGTAAATTCACAGACATCAAATTTGGCGCCGTTGCCGGGGAGCGTTGACCACCTTTAGATTTAATCTTAAGTCTAGGTTATTTGGTTTTTATTTTAATTTTACTTGTTTTCTAAGAAATTTTTTCTTTTAGGTGCATGCCCAACAGTACCAGAAGCCATAAGGAAAAATCACTGCTATTCTCAGAAGATCCATCTACGTTGGAACATTCAATGCACAAGGGAAGACTCTCCGCATCGCTTGATAGCAACACCCTCTCATCAACCGATACCCACGCCACACCGTCGACGGAAACTTTTCTTCTGTCAACCAATACTGTTTATCCGACATCGATTGACACATCCATTCAGACATCGATCGATACTAGACTCAGAGATATGGTTATGACTCTAATTCTCAGACAGGACGAGAATGGAAACCTGCATGACTAAGAAGGTCATCTGTGTAATGCAGCAAGTCAAAAGATAGATGCTCAGGGGACTGTAATCCCTGAACATGATACTGAGACTGCAAAAGCTGCATAACATGCAAATGAGACTGCTCGACCTAGAAAGTTGGCTGATTACAACCATCCAGATCAGTATTATGCCAACCGATCAGCTATACGCCCCCACCTATTCAGAGGAACGATTTCGAGCTGAAGCCCCAGTGCTACACACTCGTGGGACAGACACCCTACTGTGGGTTATCTCACGAGCATCCTATAGACCATATGGAAAGGCTCAAATATCTTATACTGTCATTAAATCCAATGGAGTCTCTGCAGACTATCTACTACGCAAGATCTTTAAGTATTCACTTTCTAGAGAAGCTTCGCATTGGCTTAAGCAGCTACCACCATGATCTCTTACATCCTAGACGGAGATTAAGAATGCATTCATGCATAATTCCTTTGATAAATCCCGCGCTGAATACTTGAGGAGAAAGATTGCTACATGCACACATGAGCCTACAGAATCATTCAAGAGCTCCTGGATCAGATTAAGTATTTTCAGAGAGATTGTCCACACCACAGATTCAATGAAGTAAAGCTGCTTAATACTTTCTACAGAGGCATTGCTTTGCAATATCAGATGGCTCTAGACACAACTAGTGAAAGAAACTTCAACACTAGGAATCCAGAAGAGGCTGTCATCTAGCATCTGACTATGGGAGAAGGATGCTGATTATGGGAGAAGGAAATTTGATGATATCCTTGGTAAGGAACAAATGGAAGAAGTTAAGACAAAGCTCGATAATGTCCATAAGCTTCTTAAGAAGCAGTTTTGCTTTTCAGAGGATGTAGAAGTTGTGGGTATGGAAGACTACACAAAAACAGATGAAGATGTTAACTTCGTCAGTGGAACTGGTTTTCAGAGGTCTGGAAACCAGTATGGAAACAGAAACTTCTATGGGAATGGACAGAGAACTACTTACAACCAGAGTTCACAATACCAGAGACCCTACAGCAACAACAACAACAAGAGCTATGGGAGCTCATCTTACAAGAATCCACCAGCATAGACTCATGAGAGCAAAATATAAGCTATGCTTGATCAGGTCCTTGAAGGTCAGCAAAAGCTAACAGTGGATTTCAATGACAAGATTGATTATTTCTACAACAACCTGAACACAAAGTTTGAGACCTTGAGCAGGCATGTGAAGAAGCTAGAGATGTAGGTAGTTCAGACATGAGAAGTTGTTAAGAGACAGGAAGCCTTAGGAAAAGGGATATGAGGTGAAACAATGAAGCACCATGGGAATGCATCATAGATGATGATTTCTGGCAAGTAGTTAAGCATGAGAATCTCCAGGAAGGAGATTTCAAAGTTGAAAGCTCCATGAGTTTTGGCGGATCACACTGGTGTCGATCGACACCAAACGACCACCATCGACCATTGCCATCCACCATAACATGATCGACCGAGTCATCTCAGCATCGATCAACAATTCTAGCAGAGGCTGTTGCGTCGTGCAACGCGGTGAAGATGATGACCCAAGTCGGCAAAACACATTTTCCCACCCAAACCCTTTCACCTCAACATCTATCGATCCATATCACCAATCATTGATAGACACCAGGATATGGATGACGATCGATACTCCCATAGCTCTTGTTGAAACAAATAAATTTCAAAAAGTTATTTCACGGGATTAGAATTCTTTCTCAAAAGCTTTTCAAATATGTTTTTCTTCCAGTATTTCCCTTAATATGCACATGGAATTGATCTTCGTTTCAAAATATATAAACTACAGAATTTAGTTAGCACACTAAAAACACTAAAAAAATATTCTTATAATAGTCCTCCCTATAACATCTACTTGCGGCCACAAGTTGAAAAATAGCAAATGTATTTACACATTCATTACTTCCAAATACTAATCTATCTAATAAACCATTACATACACCACACGTGAATCATATTTCGCGCGTAACGCGAATAACGCGAATATACCCTAATAAATTATATTTGACACATTTTTTCACCTTGTATAAGGCGCAAATCTCTACCTAGCGTTATATATAATAATAATATAATAAAAGGAACACATCATAAGTATAAAAAATATTAAATTAACTAAATATGAACATATCGCAGACACACCACTAGCAGAAGCAGAAATAAAAACTGAGAATCATAACTTTTGCAAAAGATAACTCACTTAATTAATACTAAAACTTGATCTCCGCTCCCGTGCGGATGTTTTATTTAACTTATATTTAATGTAGACTTCTAAAATTTGGTTTTATAAAATAAATCCTATGTATATTTTGTATGTTTTGTAATTCACATATAAAGTAGACTATTTTTTTTGACATCAACATACAGACTCATATTGACTATGCGAACCAAACTGGTAGCTCAATATCCATGTGAACGACGAAGGACAATTTCTTCCTGGCTCTGCGTGCTAGACTATTTGCCCGTGTGTTCAGCATTCGTGGTACATAGATGATTTTTGACCTATGAAAACTCCTTCTCAGCGTCTTGATATCCTCTAAATAATTCGCAAAAGCCGGCCATCCTTCTTGTTCCAAAACCATCTTCACCAATTTAGAACAATTTGTTGCAAACGTAGACTATTTTATTTTGTAATACAAATTTTTGATAATAATTTTTATTTGTACACAATATGATATTTAAAATTTTATAACTTGATGAAATTTGATGTAATTGTTTATTCATACATTAGCATGTTGCCTTTTTTTGTTAGCTTACTTTAAAATGAAACACCAAAATGAAAACTTTAAATGTTTTGGCACTACCCAGTATTAATATTGTACGAATATAAACTAATTGACCATACTAAAAGGTTATTTTATTTTAATACAAGCGATTTAGTTTATTCATACAATATTAATAATAGTCAATATATGAATATCGGTTTGGTTAGATATGATTTTAAATTGTAATAAATTCAATTCAATTTATTTTAAATGTAGTGTCAAAATCTGTAAATAAAAAGAAATAAAAAAGAAATACTTAATTTATTATAAATAAAATGACTAAATGTATAAATAAAAGAAGTACTAAAAATAATGCTATCCATGTTTCTAAACAACTATAATTTATATTTTATCCATGTTTCTATTATTTTTTTACAACAACATAATGGAATACTATGATATAGGAACTACATGGTCAGAAAACAAAACCGGAGACAGATAATCGACATAGAACATATCAGAATGGGAACACCTAGTACTGCATGCCATCTTGTCGGCAAAAAAATTGTGCACCTGAAAATATGTAAGATCTTGAAGGTAGGGAAGAAACTCTTAATACGGTAAAATTTCTCCAACTGTGTAGCAAAAACTGGTTATTCTTCGGGTGATGACACCACCTTTACCAGTTGAGAACAGCCGGTTGCAAAAACTACGTCTGGTAAATTTAGGGTCTTCATACACTCCATAGTCCATATCAAAGCCTCACATTCTAAATGTAAAGCAGATAAGCATCTTCGGTGATTCATTTCCCCCATCATCTTCTCTTCGGATCCATTCATTCGACAAAACCATCCTTGTCCTGAGAACTTGTCTTGGTCCCTCCATGCCCCGTCAACAAAAAAAACTTTCCACTTGTTTCATTCCAGAACTATAAGTTGGGGTTCTGCCCAAACTACACTTTCCACTTCCGCAATATGAAGAATTTCATGGGGATTTCCATTCCTATCTAAATAAATTTTGTTATTTCTATTCTTCCAAATATACTGCAAAATCCAAGGGAAAGAACTAAAGTCATAATTTTTTGGTAATCTCCAGAACAGATGATCCATATTAGTGTAAAGCGATGATGTCGGGAATATACCAATGGGAGAAGGTATTTTTGACAAAACTTAAGTTTAGAGAGCTGGAGGAAACTCAAACAGAACGTGATTATTGGATTCTTCCTCAGCCCCAAAAATGCTACATTTCAAATTGCATTCTATACCTCCCAGACCTCAAATTTTTTTGCGACCTGAGTTATTTCTTTGATAGCTTGCCAAATAGAATGCCTCAGTTTTGGTGGGCATCTGAGTTTCCAATTACGACTCAATAATGGATTGCAATTTGGACCATACATAACTGCTTGCTGATCCTCATTGGGGTATAGAGATTCAATTATATATTCTGATTTAACTGAATATTTTCCAGAATCTGTAAAAGCCCATCCATAGGAATCGGGTATGTGAGACCGGCTAATAGCCAGACCTTGAACAATTTTAACATCATTAGGATGTATGTAAGCATTAAGCAGATTTACATTCCATGACAATGTAATTGAGTTAATGAGTTGGTCCACCTTTAGAGAATTATCTAAAATCTGAGGTGGAATTTTTGGAGTTGCTGACCTCGGACGAGGAGTAAGAATCCAAAGATCAGTCCATGCCGAGATGGATTGTCCGTTTCCCACTCTTTGATTAGTCTTTTTTCTAAAAAGTGATCTAACTGAGCAGATAAATTTTCAGCCATAAGATAGAGAGTAAAATATCTTCCTTTGAAAACAAGCAATCAGGCATATCAATTAACCGTCATAACT
This sequence comes from Diplotaxis tenuifolia, assembly GCA_014822095.1. Classification (NCBI taxonomy): domain Eukaryota; kingdom Viridiplantae; phylum Streptophyta; class Magnoliopsida; order Brassicales; family Brassicaceae; genus Diplotaxis; species Diplotaxis tenuifolia. Next base: position 5,879 of record JABAYD010027708.1, on the reverse strand, counting down.
GCTTTATCAGTAGTGTAGTATTAAAATCATAAATATCTTGGGAACTTCCCCCTCCCCCTCATCCTTATCTTTGCTCATTTTTTTCCCATGAGAACCAATGAATCCCCCTCTTATTTCCGCTCCCCCACCCCACCAGAAATGAACAATAGCGCATGTAACCTTCTTTGTAACTATCTTGGGTAATATGTAGCAAGACATTACATGATTTGGTAATGCAGTTCCCACCGATTTGATCATAACTTCTTTACCCCTTTTAGTAAGAAATATAATTGTCCAGCTATTAACCTTCCGATTAATCCTTTCCGTTACATAATCAAAACTTGAATCTTTAATCCACCTAGACTTTCTAGAATACCCAAGTAGTTTCCCATTCCTCCCAACTTATTAATTCCTAGCTGAGATTTTATTTCTTTTGCATAGTTTCCAGAACCTTGTGGACAAATTTTAATGAATATTTATCAAAATTTATGAGCTGCGCGGACACCGCCTCAAAATTTTTGCAAAAAAAAAAAATTATCATTTGCATATAGAAGATGAGACACGCCTGTCCTTCTTTGGATATTTTAAGACCCGTCAGCCGCTTTTCTCTTTCTTCTTTCTTAATATTCGCAATAAGAGCTTCCTTTCATATAATAAAAAGATATGGTGATAAAAGGTCTCCTTGCTGCAGTCCTCTTTCCGGAATTATGCTTCCTTTCGGTGGACCATTAAGCAAAACCTTATATTTCATTAAAGAAATAAATTTCATAGCTCGGGAAACCCAGATTGAACAAAACCCCATTTTCAGAATAATCCTTTCCACAAAAGACCATTCTACCCTATCATAGGCTTTACTCATATCGCTCTTGATAGCCATAATAACGGACTGTGTCTCGGAGATTAGAGTAGGAAACAAACCTCTCAACCTCTAGTATAACACCTTTGAGATTATTTTACAACTAACTTTGCATAAACTAATAGGTCGTAGCTCCTACTCAGGCGAATTGTTTTTGAGATCAGGAAAATATTTGTAATATTAAGGTTATCGTCTTAACTCCCTAGCCTTAAAAAATAAATCACCATATTTACCGCATCCTCCTTAATTATTGTTGATAAAATAAAAAGATCATACCATCAGGGCCTAGAGTTTTTTCTGGATGCATCATAAACAATGAAGGTGATTTGTTGGGTTGCAATAGTGAATTTAGCTTTAATTTCTATATACAACCATTTAAATCACCAATCGTACTTTAAATAGTTCATAAAGCTAAAGTTAAAAAATAGAAAAGTGGTTGTAAAAACTCTATTTTCTAAAGCAAAAAAAAATATTGACGTAGAATTACTGTAGGAATGTCTATCCTATCACTTCCTCCTCTGTTGCCTAATCTGTTAATTTCCTATTCTGATCCACAGTTATAAATGCTGGAATTTCCTCTAAGAAACCATCAAAGTCCGAAGGAGAGGTCGACTGAATTCGCCTTTGCTTAGTTATAGTTCAGAATTAGTCCAGTTCCCCTCCTCATTATACAGCCCAATAATTATAATTATATTTTGAATTCGCCTTTGCTTAGTTAAAGCATGATAAAACTTAGTATTCCTATCTCTACAGGTATGTCACGTTGTTCTACTTTGCTCCCAATTTGATTTCTCTTCCCTATATACTTCCTTTAATTTAGTTAATCATGTTTCTAAACAGTATTAAAAATTAATTCGGTTTTAATAATATAAATGTCTTGTGATTCAGTCCATAGTTCTTTAATGATTAAATTTGCTTTATATTAAAAAGCCAGAACTGCATTTTCTTTTAGCTTTTTCTATTGTATTTCATACATAGAAGAACTGTGTCTGGTTATAGGTGACTGGCTTGAAGATGACACGACGCCGAAAACAAATGATAGATGGGACACATGTAGAATCAAGTGATTGTCTAACTTTAATGAAACAAACGCCTTACAACTTAACGATTCTTTTCTTTTTATTTGGATTGCAAGTAATATTGGATTTTTATTTTTATTTTTATTTTTTCAAAAAAAAAGGAACATTAGATTTCTGAGAACCATTATTTCATTACAGTAATATTGATTTTATTTTAGATAGATGCATTTCCAAGCATAACACATTTATGTAAGGTACATCTTCGGTGCATGGGACAGTTTGTTTGCACCAAGGTGCACGACATATGTAATGCTTTGATTGGCTGGAAGGAATACCTCTCTCAAAAGGATTGTAATTGTATAAGATGGATTACGTCCTCCATAAAGTCCACCAAATAAATGATTTGACCCGTTAACTCGGCTTGGACCGGCTCACACCGAGTATTTTGAGATAATGTTTGGACTCGGCTCGAGGATACTTTACTCGGCGTTACGAGCTAACTGGGCCAACTCGGTTCGTACGTACAGAGTCCCAAACATAGTTCTAGAGTATCGGCACGCAGCAGAGTTTTGAGCTCATTAGGTCAAGGCAGCTAAGCAAGAGGGAAATAAGAAGCAATATATAAAAAGAGAACAAGGGCGACAAGGAAAAGGAACTAGACATTGACACACACATTTGGCGGCTAGAAATTAGGGTTCACTCATTTACATTGCCGACTTGTACTTTCCCTGCTAGCTTTCTATGCACTGGCTATTTTTCTTTTGTTCTCTTATCATAATCTATTATATTTTCTCCGATCAATTCAACCACCTTTCAAATAACCCATTGTCGAGTTAAGTTTATCCTTACCAAGTTTCGAACAAACTCAAATTAAACAGTAATCGGTGGCCCTAAAGCTAGCGAGGGATAAACCTTGGGCCATCATCTCTAAGACGTAACATGGTTCGGATCTTGGTTCAACGAGATCTACTTCCTCGTCCAGCTCATCTTCTTCCTAGTCTGGATCATTTTCTTCGCCAGGAATATAACCACAGACTAGCAGTGATGTTCAGGTTACACCAGTGACTGTTGATGAAGAAGCTACAGATGTAAAGCAAGATGAGGTTTATTGTAGTTGAAGAACAAGCAGAAGTTCTGATGCTAAGGATGTGTCACTTCCCAATGATGAAACTTTGGATAGAGAAGAAGATGAGCCTCTAATTGTTTTAGAAAATTTTGTTGTTGATGGTGAAGGTGAAGACTGTGATTCTCCAGTTAGTAGTGGCGATAACCCTGATTCACCACCCTTACCAGTTATGTTAAGGATCCAACATATCATGTCAATGATACTTGTGATCTCTCTCATTGCTGCTTAAATATTCTCCACCTATTTTTATAGTAACTACGTTCGATGTCTGTAACCTAGAGTCTCCTCTGTACTCATTGTATACAACCCTCTTGTATTGCTCATTTTTTACAATAAGAGAAACATTACGTTTACATGGTATCAAGACCAAAATAACATATCCAAAAAATATTTGATTACCATCTCCTTCTCAGCAGCATCTCTTTAAAACTTCATGTCCACCACATCTGCTAAAACCGTTGATAAAGCTCCACAAACCCTACTGAATGTGAACATGTCAAATGTCACAAAGTTGTCCTCAACCACATACATGATGCTGAACCTTCAGGTCTAGGCCCTTCTTGATGGCTATGAACTTAGTAGTCATCTCAACAACACCGAACCACTGCCATCAGCAACTATCACAACTGATGGAAGTGAGACACCAAATCTAGCGTTCACTCTTTGGAAGTGCCAGACAAGCTCATCTTCAGCGGCCTAATTGGGGCCATCTCTATTACTGTCCAACCACTCGTATCCAATGCTAAGACTGCTGCAGACATATAGAAACTCTATCTGGCACCTATGCCAAACCCAGTCATGGCCACATTCAATAGCTACGTCTGCGAATCAAAAACTGGTCACAAGGTACCAAAACTATTGATGAGTATGTTCAAAGTTACACAATTTGATTGGCCATCTTTGGAAAACCAATTCAGCATGAGGATCAGGTTGACTATATTCTTGCTGGATATCACTTGCATTTGAGAACAACACTTGGGAAAGATATAATGAACCACCAATAAATAAAGCTGGATTGTACTTGTAGCTTATATATAGGCTATTCACCGTGTTTCTAGTGTATTGCATTAATCTTTAAGTAAAATGAAATTAAAATAACAGCATTTGTGCATAAGGATAAAATGTGCATGGATTACATGGTTGTTTTTCTTCATTGCAAAGGTAGATAGCTTTTATGATCTTTAGTGTAACATGAAATTTGTGAAAACAATTTTTTTTCTCATGTTGAGCCTATCAACAAATTTCAAGGGAGCTACAACACTGATATACCTGCTATAAGTCTGAGTTACCACCATGGGAATCATTACAATTCGTTCGTTGATCCACATTGGTTGACAGTTGGTGCTGGGCTTGGATTTAGTAGCCTAACTGGGGTAACCGGAATTGTAGAAACTTTGGATGACTTTGCTTCTTGGTATGGGCTTCATATGAACATCAACAAGACGCAACAGTTTACCTAGAGTCTCTTTTGATTTCTTTGGTTTGGTTCCTTGGAAAATAGTCACAAAGCTAAGGTTAAATGGACAACATTTTACCTCCCTAAAACTAAAGGTGGAATGGGACTCAGAAGCTATCACCACTGGAACAGAGTCTTACGCTTTAGATATATATATCTGGATTTAGTTCTCAGATGGTCTTTCCTTATGGGCTGCTTGGCAGTTGGCACAAAAGAATTTATCTTCAGGGTTGTGGCTTCTGAGAGGTCAAAGCACGTACCTCAGACCCATGGCTAAGGAAGTCTTTGCTCAAATTGCGTTCCTTGACAGAGAGATTTATCAAAGCTAGACTAGGGAATGGTCAAAATATAAGTTTATGGGTTTGACTCTTGGAAAACTTTAGGACTTCTTATCAAGTGCTCGGGTATGTCTGATCCTAGAGATCTACATATTAACACCAATGCAAGTGTGGCGGATGCTTGTAACAAAGATGCTTGAAACCTCCCATTACCGAGATCTGAGGCCGCTTTATCCCTCCATATTCATCTCACAACCATGGCCCTACTTTCTCTGTCATATATTTTACTGACTCATACCAATGGACAGTGGAAGGTAAGGAATTTGATTCTTTCTCCTGATCTGAGTGATCTCACACATGGGAGTGTTTAAGGCCCGTGCAACAGCAAAAATAGTAGGCATCTTTGGTTTGGTACAAGGGGCATATCCCCAAATTTTCATTTAAAATGTGGCTTAAAACAGGCGTCCTATAAAAACAAGATTAGCTTCATGGGATATGAATATTCCAACTACTTGTGGCTTATGCTTGCAAGGAGATGAGGATCGAGATCATTTGCTGTTAACTTTTGATTATGGGTCTATCATTTGGAACCTTGTCTTCACCCGGATTAGACAATCAGATGTAATGGTGACAACATGGTAAGAGCTCCTATCATGGATGAAAGGAAACACAAAGTCACTGCCCCCATGCTTCTCTGTTGTATCACGGTTCAAGCCACTCTTTTCGATCTATGGAAACAAAGAAATAATGCCCTTCAAATTAACATTCAAATTATTCCAGAGGTTTTATCCAAATGCATTGTTAGAGGGTCATTCGCAACACAATCTATGCAAGAAAGGGTATGAAAAAGTTCGGGGGCATGATATCTCTTTGGATAGACTGATCAGAGTGCTACAAATCTCACCATTGGAAACATTATTACTCCTCTGTTTTTTTCTCTTTTTTTTTTGCCGGAGTGTAATTTGTTAAGTGATGCACCATGTAAGGCCCTGTTCGTTTCCTAAACTGGACGCAGCATCCAGACGCAGACGCGGATCCATGTTCGTTTGGCGCAGAATAGAAAGGTAAGTTGGACGCAGCATCCAGATTCATTTTAAGAACTCATCCGGATTTTTTGGGATTTCTGGATGAGTTGGTTGAGCGTTTCCGGATGCAGTAAACTCAT
>JABAYD010027706.1:0-16696 GCA_014822095.1 Diplotaxis tenuifolia | reverse complement strand
TCATGTCCTTGATCTCTGCGGAAACCACTAAAACGAAAAAGATGAACAGAATATATATGAAGAATTTGCGTAAGAGCTATTATTGATAAAGAGATTGAATGTTGTTACAAAGAGAATCGCGTAAATTAGACGACAAAAAGTTCTAAGGGTCTGACTTGCTAGTCTAGCCACCTACATCCTAAATTCGCCTAAGCTAACAGTCGTTTTTCTAGGACTCTAAAAAATTCCCTTGCTCGTGTCCCCACTCTTCTGCTTATATACTTCTTCTTAGGCGGTTTAGTCCTTCCTTTTTCGCCCAGATTCGAGTCTATCGAAAATCTTCCATTTATCTCGATCTTTCCATTTATCTTCAGAAATCTTTTATTTATCTTCAAACTTGACATTTTATCTTCAAACTTGACATTTATCTTTTTTATGCGAGTAAATGGTCAAACTGTGGACTTCGTCGAAGTCGTAAATAGACTTTTATCGCGTTTTAGGACTTTCTGAGCCGCTTTGCGATAAAATCTTTTTACGACTTTAGACGAGATCGTTTCCTGATATGATGCTGTTTTCATAAGACGTCTCGAGTTAACCGTATAGTTTGACAATATACGATGTTTCGTCTAACCGCTGCCGTTTTACACGATTTACTCGAGTTCTTACGAGAAAACGAGACTTTACGGTTTTTATCGTAAAACTTGATTGGTAAGACGGATCGAGATGAAACAAGAGACATTCCGATCACGGTTCAGAGCACGATTGGATTCGAGGGAGGTACACTTCGTTTCGGGAGTGCGGGGAGCAAGGCTCGGACTAGTCAGCTCGACGTACGACGAACCAAATTGGGATGGTTCAGCTCGCCGTACGGCGAGCTGATTTGGGTGAACCAGCTCGCCGTGCGGCGAGGTGAACCAAACCGGTTGGTTCAGTTCGTCGTACGGCGAGCTGGCATCCTGGACCTGCTCGCCGTACGGCGAGCTGGTTTGATCGAACCTGCTCGTGATTTTGCGGCGGGTTGGATGTTTCGGTTTTTCGATCTGAGATCCTTTCACTGAATTTCAAGAAGAAATAATCGTAGACGTTGATTTCGAGATTACCGTTTTTGACACCAACAATGTTCCATAAGATAAGAATCCTCGGAAAGAAGAGAAAGGTGCACATAATTATACAAATCCGAGTTTTGTAGGAAACCAATCCAGACATAGAGATAAGGTTGGCCAGCTGAACATCTAAGGTACCAGGCCATGTAGCTTGGAACGCCAAGCTGCAAGGTAGTAAAGGTCCTGGATAATGAGATCTCAGATCTATCAGATCAAGTCTGGAACACTATGGAACCATATAAATGTGTCGACACAAAGATGATGTATAAAAATGCGCAGAGATAAGTATCACTTGAATCTAAAAAGATAGAAAGCGAGGACCAATGCACACACGTAAGAGTACTCATAAAGAGAAAAAAATAGATTAAAAGGAATCCATGGGGTTAGAGTATATAAAGAGTGATGAGAAATAATCATAGACGTTGATTTCGAGATTACCGTTTTTGACGCAAACAATGTTCCATAAGATAAGAATCCTCGGAAAGAAGAGAAAGGGGCACATAATGATACAAATCCGAGTTTTGTAGTAAACCAGTCCAGACTTAGAGATAAGGCTGCCATCTGAACATCTAAGGTACCAGGCCATGTAGATTGGGACGCCAAGCTGCAAGGTAGTAAAGGTCATGGATAATGAGATCTCAGATCCATTAGATCATGTCTGGAACACTATGGAACCATATAAATGTGTCGACACAAAGATGATGTATAAGAATGCGCAGAGATAAGTAGCACTTGAATCTAAAGAGATATAAAGTGAGGATCAATGCACCCACGTAAGAGTACTCATAAAGATAAAGAATAGATTAAAATGAATTCGTGGGTTTAGAGTAGATAAAGAGTGATGAGCGTATTGGCCATATAGAATAGAAACGCCATCAAGATAAACCAGTGATGAATCGGTCTTGTGAGGAAATGAAAATCGTGAGACATAGGATATGATCACGTGACCTTAATGTGTTCATGTTCCTATTTGAGAACATTTAAACATAGCTTGCATAGCTTGTACACAAGGATACTCACAAGAGCCAAAGGAACAGTTTATAAGGAGATATACTCCAATGTGGTGGATGCTACTACATGATTTCGAATTTGGTAAAGCAATGTGATAAAGTCTGGTCATCAGTGAGTAGTGAGTAGCATATGGTTCACTGGATAAGTAATATCAAAGGTACCAAAGAAAGATGAGAGAAGAAGTTTTCTAGAACAGTTCTGTTCCTAAACTGTTTATGGACTGAAACGATAGCAACTGCATATAATGTGATAGACTAAGTATTTACTTAGTAAAGAGTTCTATAAGAACAATTAGTCCATGTGTTCATACATGATTTCCTTATGCTTATACTTAACCATTCCACAGAAAGGTTAAAAGATTCAATAACTAGGTTATTGGTAAATACACCATGCTTTAAAGGTTTACATTGAGCTTACAAGAAAGCCATGGTACGTGTATGATTATGATCAGCACGTCCTAACCACTAATAGGTGGACGTAGGAAAGGCAAGGGAAGCCATCTAGTCCACGCCAAAGGTCCATGCCGACCATGACCATGTTCGGTTCCAATCCGACCTAATTTTCAATGAGTAAATGGCGACAAACATATAAAGCTCAGGTCATGAGATACTATCTATCAGAATGCATATTAGTATGCATAGTTTAAAGTATAGATGATAGAAAGAAAGTTCTAAGGAACCAAAGGCAGTATGTCAACTGCATCTATACATCACCACGTATGAACCATGTTGTTGCTGCAACATTAGGTTACTATATCTCAGCCAATCAGTGGTGGGTTGTAAGGCATGAATGTACAAGTTCCATGACTTAATATAGATGCCTTAACACGTGGTGTGGTCCACAATAAGAGAGGTCATTAGACATCATCAAAAAAAAGTGTGGACTGCGATGTTTTTGATTTATGTATGGAACTGCAATGCAAGTATAAGCCATTATGTGTATATTAGTGGATAAAGAGGAACCATAATGGCCCAAGAAAGTGACCAGAAGTATGTCTGGTCGTAGCCCAAAAGGTATGGCATTGCAGAACGCAAGAAAGATCGATAACCATGTTTAAAGGTCCATGAGTGTATTTGGTCGTATAATCCGATTGAGTAAACTTATTGCATTAATGATCATTGATCACATCATGATCATGAAACACTCATGAGAAGAGTTATGGACATGTATAGATGAAATCTATAACACAACATGGTTCGATCAATAGTAATAAAGAAAGATTGACTATAATGAATAAGTCATTGGTATATACGGTTTACATATATCCATACGGGAAGAATGTAATAGGTCATAAGGATTGTAACTTTGGATTACATGTAGTATCATGATCAGACCATAGAGTTCATGAATGTGTTTTGGTTGAGACTCATCCGACCAGAACCTAGTATGGTCGAGACAAAAGAAGGCATGTCCGTGAAAGCCAAGTGGTTCATATGTACTTGGGTCGATGACTTGATGTACTCAAAGCATTCGTGGTATAGCCAAACCATCATGTCCAGAGTATCAATGAGACATGAGAGGATTTGTAAGTAATGTCTGGCCGCAAGATTAGATGTCCATCTAAGTGGAACCACGAGTAGAGTAAGAATCCATGTACTGGTCGAGGATTGTCCATCCGACCAGAGTGTATAATGGTCAGTTGCAAAGATGCACGTCCTGACCATGTATTAAAGAAGTTCCAAAAGACTTTAGAAGTTCGAAGCATTACAAGATCTTCAGTGATGCATTCATTAGGAAGAGTACCATGTGTTGTACTCTTTTTCATGTCTATTGGTTTCCCTTTTTACCACATTGGGTTTTGGATTTTCCATGGAGAAGTTTTAACGAGGCAACATTAAGCATGGTACAAGCACATATGGTTATGGCATCCAAGGGGGAGTGTTATAATTCATTATGTGGATGACCCATAACCAAAACCAAGAAGATAGAAGTCCAATGAAAACTAGTATTGGCTGAAATTCATTAGGTCATAGGCAGTTGTGAACTTTAGTATTTCCAATTCTTTGTTAGTTTAGAATTTGTATGTTCTCCATTTATTTTCTTCTTGTATCTCATATATAAAAGGTATTTCAGATGCAATAATAATAGACAAGAATCATTCTCCTTATTCTCTCTCTTTACAACACTTCACTGAAGTTTTAAGGTCTTTTTTCTACTCAGATCTTTTACTCTTGAACTAGGATTCTGTGTTTTATGAACATTGAATCAATTATAATAGTTTGATTACCTTTATCAGTTCCTCTCTGGAATTACATTCCATCTTGCCTTCGGCTTTGTCGAAACTTCCACCTGGCCGATGATCCTGTCTTTTGGGAGGAAGAGGTATATTTTGAATATGGCACCTACGAAGGCATCAATCAATCAAATGTCTTGGTATGCCCATCTACATTGATTTTCTTTTCTTATATATATATATATATATATATATATATATACATATATACAAATTTGATGGTAATTCTTCTCGTGTGCAGCTTATGAGCCGTGGGAATTGCCTTGTGTTCGATCGCCATAGGCAGATCCAGGCCTCTTTGAAGGGGTGAAACTCGACTCCAACAAAAACAACAGTGACAATAATAACTGTGATATCAATTCTAGCTCTTCTCGCCAGAAGCTTCTGATTTCAAGTTTTCGGATAGACAACCACTAATATTACTAGAGATATCAATATAAAGCAAACAGAAAGGTGATAGGCATTGTAGGATAGTGTGGAAGATACTGTGGTTAGAAATGAATGTAGAGTTCAATTAGAAGTTTAGAGCTTGTGTAATACTATTGATTAGGGAATGCAAGTGATATGATATGATGGTATCTAGAAATAATTGTTTGAAGCCATCTTTCTTATTGAGAGGCTACTGAGGACGTTGTACACTATACATACTTGTACTGTTGTACAAAATGGCAATGTCGCGTTGTTAACATCTCTGGCAAAGATGAAAAGAGACTTGGTTGTCTCTATGGTTCTTTGAAAAGCTCGCGACCGATGACCATCCTTCTGATCTCGCTTGTACCAGCACCGATTTCATATAGCTTTGCATCTCTCAGAAGGCGTCCCGTTGCATATTCGTTGATGTATCCATTACCTCCTAGACATTGTATCGCCTGCAACATCAAAGCAAATCTCTTAAAGTCTGACAGGAAAGATAAGCAGATACTCAACGTTCAAGAAGTACACATGGATGATAGTTTAAAAGAAAAGCAAGAGAGTACGAGTGATTGACCTGTAAAGCAACCTGTGTTGCTCTTTCTGCAGCACAAAGAATAGTTCCGGCACAATCCTACAAAAATAACACACAAGTAGGTTATTAGAAAACATACTGAGATTTTATTTTATATCTTTTAAACGAGAAGAATCATTCATTATTAGTTCACCTTTGGGTCAACTTTTCCATCGTCACATTCCCTCGCAACTGAGTAGACGTATGACCTGAGATGCGAAAGCGGAAGCTAAATATTTGGCTGTATGGATAAAATGAAATCCAGAGTTTTGATACCTTGAAGACTGTAATGCAGTGTACATGTCAGCAACTTTACCCTGAAAATATTAAACATAACTATTTTTTAAGAATCTTACGCTTAAACTTGGAGATATTCACATAAACGTTAATGGTAGTGAATGATGATCAAGATCAACCTGTATAAACTGGAACTCCCCAACTGGACGGCCAAATTGTTCTCTCTGGCGAATATAAGGAAGTACAACGTCAAGGCACGCCTGCATGATCCCTAAGGGCCCAGCTGCCAAAACTAGTCTCTCTAAATCAAGACCTGACATCAGAACATACACTCCTGCGCGTACAAAACACTATGCACATATCAAGACAAGCATAGAGAGTGGGCTTTGTAGCATCGACGATGAAGTTGTAGGAATCAAAACCTTTTCCTTCCTTGCCAAGAATGTTTTCTTCTGGAACAAAGCAATTCTCAAAAACAAGCTCGCACCTGCTCATAAGAGACATATATAAGTGAAACAAGAAGGCGACGAAAAAAAAAAGACTTTTTAAGGGGATCCTGAGAAAATGGGGATTACGTGTCGCTTCCCCGCATTCCCAGTTTGTCCAATTTCTGAGCAGTACTGAATCTGCAAAGCCACCACAATCAGAAACAGATTAAAGAAGAACTCTTTACTTACTGAAAACCACAGGAGAAAACATACCCTGTCATTCCCTTCTCTATTACGAAAGCTGTGATTCCTTTAGCACCTGCTTTTGTATCAGTTTTGGCGTAAACAATCTGATCGAACCAATGATAGAAAAAAATGTTGTATTAGATAACAAAAATCAAATTAAGAAGTTCAAATATGTAAGCAAAACTAGATTACCAGTGTTTGAGCAGAGGGACCATTAGTGCACCACATCTTGTTGCCATTTATAATAAAGCCACCATCTACTTTATCAGCCTTGCATTTCATGCTGACAACATCCGAACCGGCTGTAACCAAAAATGAAAACGAATAAAGCGTAGTTTATTTAAAGTAGGTATGGGTTTTTGTGAGAAGCTTCTGTAACTCGTCATCCAAAGGATATGTATATTACCATTGGGTTCACTCATCGCAAGAGCACCAATATGCTCTCCACTGATAAGCTTCATAACAAGAAAAGAGCATTAGTTAGCTAGTAGCTAAATGCGGAAGAATATAAAACTATTTGAAGTCAAACAATTGTAAGCAACGCAGTGACCAGAAAGCTGAGAAGAAACCGTACCTGTGGCAAATACTTCTGCTTTTGTGTTGTGTTTCCATTCCTCACCTGTAAAGTAGGGTAAATAAATGTTTATCAATTGGCTTAAAAAAAAACTCAGTAGTTTTGTACATACCAACTGATTGATGCAGAGGTTGGAGTGGGCACCGTAAGACAGAGCAACTGAGCCCGAGGCCCGACTGATTTCTTCCATTGCTATACAATGATACAAGTAACCGAGACCTAGACCTCCGTATTCCTCTGCAGGGCAAGCCACCATAGGATGAAGACTTTTAGATGATTAATAAAAACATGATTGAGCTAAACGCACAAAAAAAGGTTATATGATCTGTGTTAAGGACAGAGACACATGTTAGTTACCTGGTGCAGTGATTCCATGGAGATTGAACTCACCCATTAGCTTCCATAAGTTCACATCCTATTATTTAAAAAAAAAACCTAATAGGATTAGATTTTTTGAGAGATGAAAATGGTAAGAAAAAAGAAATGAAAGAGAGAGAGAGAGAGAGAGAACCTTTGGAAATGAATTTGTTTTATCGATTCTTTCGGCATGAGGAGCGATAACATCTTGAGCAAACTTGGACACACTTTCTTTAAACTGCAGTTAGCAGTGTTACATTCAGCAGCGACAGAGATTATTCCAATTCGAACACAAGCACGTACGCGCAGTGATGATGTAACCACACAACAAAGACAATCACAGTAAAATAATCACGATTTGACAAAGAACACCAGGAGTTCTGACTCATCAACATTATTCCACCAAACGCAATCAAATTCTGGAGAGAGAGAGAGAGAGAGAGAGAACCTGGAGCTGGGTTTCGTCGAAGAGGAGAGAAGAAGAGAGAGAGGACAAGTGCTGCCTCCTCCGCGCGTAACCAATAACCGATCTCACGCCGAATACCCTCTGCATCTTCGATTTTTCTAACGTTAAAGTTTGTAGAATTGAATCTCCCAATCCTTTCTTTCTTTCTTTCTTCTAACCAAACGGCTTTTTATTAGAAGAAGAATAGGCTCCTCAAATTAAAATAAGAAGAAGAAATGGCGATAGGGATGGAAATATAGAGAGAGAGATATGGGCAATGAGTCATCGTCCATACGGTTCCGTGATCCCCTTTCTTACTCCCATTCATTCCATTCCCATCTTTATGGGGTGGTTTTCTCTCTCTCACTACACCTAATATAAAGTCGTCCAAGCAGGCCTTACTAGAAACATTTCTTTCTACCAACAAAACAACAGGACTACCTCAATGGCTGCCAAATTCAGTTTCATACCCATAAATATTATATAATCTTTGCCTTTTCCAAGACCTGTCAGAGAAACAAGAGCTGAATTTTTTTCCACTTATATTAAACAAACAAAATATAATTTTGGAGCCATACATTTACATATGCTGTTTCTCATTTCTGGCACATAGCATTAGAACAGCTTTCCAGTAACTGTCACCCCCCCCCCCCACCCCAACAAGAACAACGAGAAACCCTTTCGAAAGTACATATACCCCAACCCCCATCACACCCCTCCTTCAAATTTTCACTAAAACTTATGTAAACCTCTCTGTTCCTTGCCAAATAACAACCTGCAACCACACAGAAACTTCAGACTCAGAGTAAGTTTATTATTTCAGTAGGTTTGGAGAGATGTCAAGAAATCAGATTACCTTGCATGAAAGCCTCAAGGTTCCAAGAACAGAGAGAATCAAGCAAATAATGCCCAAACTATGGCTGTCATGATCCATTTCATTGTTCTGTGTATATATATATATATATATGCGTATGTAAAAAGAATCAAATGGAACACCAAACATACCGCCAAAAACAGAAAACAGAAAAACAAGTCAAGAGGAGGCTATAGATACAGTGGTAACTCTCATCCAAACAGAAAAATCACATCATTCTGAGTCTGAGTCAATCGACAGAAACAGCCGGGGTCTTACTGAACGCTTCTGGCGAGGAAATGAAAATGGACTCTCTGATCTTTGTCTACTTTCCTTCTCCTGTTTCTTGTCATTCATCCCCAGAAGCAACGATGCTGCAATTTTAATACAGTCAGTAACAAATTGCCGTTTAAAACAATATATTTCCTATTATTGCAACAGTACAAATTCGGTATAAAGCAGTACTACGGATCCCCTTGACATATCAGGGGGGAAAAAAAAAAGTAATCAGTTTCTGTCAGGGAACGAACCAGTCTCTGACAGAGTATCCAAAGCACCCTCTCTCGTTGATACTGGGTTGCTTTCGTTAAGCCCATTTGCACCTACTGTCTCACCATGATCACCAAGTCTAAGAGAGATCCAATCATCACTGTGGACTCCGTTTGACATGTCACCCTGATTTCTGAAATCCGACGGAGCTGATGTCTCTGGTCTTGTCGGCAGAAATATCTGAAGCGATGGGTCGTCTCTACTAAATATCATAGGATTGTCGAATAGTCCGTCGTTTGTATCTGTTTCGGAGCGTCCAACAGACTCTGGGACCATAGGAGTAGACGTACCTGGAGCCATCGAGTAACCACAGTTAAGAGGACCAGGCTGCAAACCGACTAAACCCTCTGATACATCACCATTAGATCCAAATAGTTGGAAACCCGGGCCTCCTTGGGCATCTGAAGCCAACTGCCAAAGGCGCATATCATAATCATCATCATCATTTGTGAAAAGACCCAAGCCGGAACTTCCTGCAGCAACTCCCTGATGATCTTCATTATAAGAGTTAGTGATACCAACTGGGTGCAATGGGAAATTTACCCCGCCATCAGCCTGATTCTCATTGTATGCAGGTCCTGCGGTGATTACAACATCATCTTCTTCGTCGGAATCACTCAGAACTATTACGTCATTATTACTAGCTCCTGCTGGTTGTTGATTACTGTCAGGAAATTTATAGCCTGAATCTACATTCATGGATAGAGAGTCAAGTTCCATCCCGTTGTTTCCAAAATCAAAGCTTCCTACAGCATCCTGGTTTACACTAGGGTCATCACCATCTTTACCACTTCCAGTGGCACTACTGCTCATTGGTATAACATTTAACTCCTCGTATCCAAGCTTTTCTTGCCTATTACTAGAAGATAAACCATTATTATTAGGTTTGCTGACTTCCCAAATGCCATTGCGATTCTTTCTTATTCCAAGTTTTAAAGGGGTTGGACCATCTGAGCAACCTTCTTGTTTAACTGGTGTTAGCATTTCCATCTTGGGTTTAATCTCATCAACCCTGGGGAAGAGGCTACCATCAGGTTGGTGCCATTGTGAGAGTACCCCTAAATCCCTGCGCTCACTCTCATTTTTGAACTTCCCACGCCAAGAACCATCAGGTTTCATTTCAATCTCAGTCAACTCTTCATCAAGATGTCTCATCTGCCAAGCAGGACGACGTCTTTATAAATTTGCTTGATTAATTTAATAATATAAGAACCAAGAATTCTAATATCAATGAAAATGTACCTTTGATGTGATTCGGTTAAAATAAGGGTCCACGATTATATGCTCCAGAGAGTAATTCTTCAGACAAATAGGACACTGCCACTGCAGTTTCAAACCAAATAACAGATTAAATGAGTAACCAATAGAAACAACCTAATTATGTAGACTATGATAAAATACCTGCCTTTCTGGAACGTTGATTCAGCTCCACAAACACCTCAAGGTCAAAACATCCCATGTGTAGACAGGGTTTAAATCTCCCAGCAACTTTCATCCTAGAACCGCTCATCTAATGACACAATCAGAAATGACTTAATAAGATAAACAACAATCTAAGTGAATACAACAACCTATTGAAAATGAGCTACAAGCTACTTACAGGACACCGAAGATTAACACCAAAGAAATCAGCAACGACCTCAATATCACTATTACTGTCAGCATTATCATTTCCAGCTGCACCTCCAATGCACCTACGCACTCGTGCAAGAGCAACTTCGAAAGGCTCGCCTTTAGCCTCCTCTGGTATCATATTAAGGACCTAAAAGAAAAATAAGATAGAATTTGAAGGACAAGCACAAATAGCTAATGTTCTTAGCACTGAAAACAATAGATATAGTAATGTAAAATATATTCTAACAAGTTCCTTTGGAAGCCAATTCACTGAGTCCTACTCACGCCGTGCAATTATTGAATTATGTAACGGCTTTAGTTTTTAAACTAATTAATGTTTTTTTTTCATTTTACTCGTGCAGTACATATAAGTACCTGTTGCAGAGTCAATTAATGTTTTTTTCATTTTACTCTTGCAGTACATATAAGTACCTGTTGCAGACTCCTTCGCTTCACAAGTCTTACACCCAAACAAAAACTGCGGGAGTCACATCCACTCAAGGATATCTTGTTAATTCCATTCCTAATGCAAGGTGTAATCTGCCCAAAAAATATACGATGTGAGCATACTAGATTACGAATAGCAAGAGTTGAATCTTTGAGAAAGCATACTCATGTTTAAAAGTAAAGAAATGTTGCTGATCAGGATGAAAAACTTACAATAGGTCCATCATCACGGCCATTGGCCCCAAGAAGTTGTGACCCAGGTCGGTTGATAGCACGAAAAGGTACACCTATAAGATGGTAACGATTTAACCATGAAACCATATCAGCTAGCATAGAAAAAATATACTCAGTTTTAAAACACCAAGAAATTTAATAAATTTTTAGGGAAAACTTATCCCAGTGATTAATGTACATGTATGATTATAGGTTTGAAAACCATGTTACTCATTTTACTAAAGATGCTGATAAACACAATTAGTTTACTATTCTGTGAATTTAACTTGCATACCATTGACTTGCAGATCAGCGTATTGAGGCCACTGCATCCTAAACAGAACTTTGTCATTCAAAAGCATACACCACGCCTAAAAGAAAGCAGAGTGCAATGCCAATTAGAAAAATCAGCATATATAAAGTTAAATATCAAACCACTACTAGTAAAGCCAATAACCTGAACATCGTACTCTTGTTTCACCAATAAGTCCTTGTCTGTCCTAGTTATTTGAAATGTCCTGTCCACACTCTGCATTGGGTTTGTACTGAAAATTTTGCAGAGTGTTAAGAGAAACAACAAACATCAAAGCAGGGTTGTGAATCTGTCTAAGAGACAGCTATGATTCTTTTTTTTAGATGTTAGGATGAAGATAAGTTCATGTCAAAATCTAAGTAACTAGGGTTCATCTTAGTGGCGGAGCTAGCCATCGATCTGATAGGGGTCACAATTAATTTATCATAGTTAAAAGGGTCATATTTGAGTTTTAAACTCAATACATGGGGGTAAAAAAGAGAAGTTCTGACCAATTTAACAATTAACAAAGTAAAGACATTGGATATAAGCCTAAAATTCTAACTTTATATATTCCATAGGGGTCGTCAACTGACCCCCTAAGTATAAGGTGGCTCCGCCACATCTCATCCATCAATTGAAATCTAACGCTTGATTCCTAGACATGAAAAAATATATGACACATAACAGCTTTCCATGCTAGGAAGTGCTACTAATTGTACTTTTACGAGAGGGTGAAAGTACACAAATCTAGATAACAAGCATGCATTATAGGGTTTGGTATACTTACCCATCCGTTGGGATGTTCGTAGCAGTCAATCTCACTGGAAACAATGGATGTGCCACCGTGAGCCAAAATCTGCACATTTAAAGCCATGTAAGACAGACAAAAATAAACTAACAAATCACAATTGGGTAACCAAAAGATCACATTCCAATTTTGCAACAACGATAGCATTTTCTTCGGTGATGGACATACGTGAACAAAGATCAAAATTGGGAAAATCTAGCACGCTGGACAGAATTGTATGTGTCAATGCGATAAAAAAAAATTATCAGGAGTGAAGGAAAGTTTGGGAGCATCTTACGGGTCAGCTCGGGTAAGTCTGCATATTTCACAGTAATATGAATCAGGAAGCGGTGGATTTCCTCCAACAGGCTTCTCCGGGATAATAACACACCCAACATGCTCCCAGACATGGCATCTCGGGTCTTCGCACTGAAAGTACAGATCATAACTAAGTCCATACGGTCTCGAAAATTTTATTGTTCCATAAAACACCAAGAGCAGCTGCTAACTCAACAAAAGTTCGATAAATAATCTGTGTCACAACACTTACCTGTATCATTGACTCTGTCTCCAGTGAGCTTCCACAAATACACCGAACTTTAACACTTGGTTGAAAGGAATCTTCGAGCTCTCCCCTACCTTTCACGTTACTGAAGTCTGAACTTACTTGTCCTTTTGATGGCGAGTCACTTGCCCCAGATGCTTGCATTCTCCTGCCGAAACAAAACGGTCAAAACATGACATGTAATAAGAGATCCATAGTTAAAGCAAGCACTCACCTGTATGCATCGTTTACTAACTTTGCAACTTTTTCCCTTGCCACAGCCTCCTTTTTAGACCACAACCTGGGGGCTGTCAGTAAACAGTAAGTAGTGGAGACAAATGCTTAACAGAAGATGGTGCGCCAGCACTAAACTTTATTTTGATCACAGTTAGGCATGAACAAATAAATAATGGGCAATCAAAATACCTTTCTCATCGGAAAGAATGGCCAAGATCCTCTCAACAAGGTCCTGCACAAGCCAAATGCCAAACAAATCAGAACAAAGACAATCCAAATTGGAACTCCAATTAAGCTTATAAGACCATAAAATTATCTGAAGACAACCCTCTTTTTTTTTTTTTTAAGTAGATGGATACGCTAGGAATTCACCATCAACAACTCTGTCACAACTTATGACAATAGTATCTCCCAAAATGACCCAAACATAGATGAAAGATTAAAGAGTTACTTCCGACCACAAATTGCAAAACTGGCAGCAAAGTTTATACCTGCTTCTTTCCCTGTTTAGAAAGACCCAGCTTAGTGAGCACATCCTTGAGCTCTTTTATCCGGAAATAGGCAAGTTTCTCCTGAAAACATATCAGATATTAAAAAAACTTTGAGTTTAACTAAACAAAGATGAAAACGAAACATTGACTGCAAAATCCGTGAACCATGTACTCCCTGCAAAGACATCTAAACAGACTCTGAGATTGACTAAAACAAAGACAAAAACACAAAGAGAGCCGAAAAATGGATGTTAATCTCAGCAAACCGCCAATACAATAACCATCAGTGGAATCAACAATACAATAATCTTCTCAGTGAACCACCCATCATCAACTCACCATGGCATCATCAATAAACAAAGAACAAGTCATATTACCATAGTACAGCTTCTTAAAGCATCAATTTCTACTCAGTAGGATAGAAAATCAATCTCCAGGCCGATCACTCACTACTAAAACACAAGCTCGTTGAAACCTCTGCTCAAGCATTTTAAACTGATTCATCAATAAGCAAACATATCGAGCCAATACCTTGCAACTAGCAACCAAATCCATCTCCCAAAACTCTTCCAACACGACGACGAGAAAGTAGCAGCTCAAATCAAATCACACAGCTCCGAAAACTAGAATCAAATCCGGTGTATATAGTCTCCATACAGCAGCCGATCTATACAGCAACATGAAATTAACAAAGAACCGATCATTCGAATCGTGATCAACTTCCCCTGAAGAAATCCAGCAAACATCAAGAACATATACCCAGGGATCAGATACTGCCTATCAAATCATCAAAATTTCGATAAAATCGATTGGAACCGGAACGAATGCTAATTATCAAATCCGGTTTAGTTTACTGCAATACGTCCGGGTTAAGTTCCAGTGTGCTCACGTACACGAGGAGGAACCAAACACCTCACGTAACCTCCGTCTTCTCTCGGAGAGAATCGTATCGTATGTGTTACTTTCTAGTTTCGTTTGGGTTATTCAGATGTTGCCACCTCAAAACTATTTAAGCCGTTGGATCATCGAGCAGTTTATATTCAAGACCCACTTACCTGAAATCATTTAAGCATGTCGGCGTTTTCCTCCTTTTTCGTGCAAATTTATATGCTTTTTATTTTTAAATCAAAGTAATCAAAACTCAATTTGTTCTTCTCAATCGTACACTTGTGTAGATATTCTTATTAGGTTGTGATTGGTGACTTGCTCATCGTGGATTTTAAAGCGTATTTATAAAAACCGCAATGATTTCACCATTCACAATATTTGTCCAGAAAGGCATTTTAAAAAAACAAAAAAATCCGTTTGATCAAAAAAAAAAAAGCCAAATCCACACACGTATTTCGAAGTATCTAAATACACAGAAAAATGAAAAACACACTTTAATTTTGGGTCCTAGTGGTAACCACGGTTTTGCGGATTTATGTTTGATTGGTGAAAATATAATATCCGGAATTGAAAAAGTTAAAAATCTATAATAGAAAAGAAGTAAATCAATAAAACTAACATAACTAAATTTTTTTGAATATTAACAAATATCTTTAAGTGTACATGGTTTATTTTAAATTTAAATTAAAAAAAAAAACAAGTTTTGATATTGAACTGAATCAGTGACTTGTGACGAGTTTAACTGATTTTTAACCAATTTCTTAGTTCAATTTTGTTGTAATTGTTTTTGTATTATTAATATGTATGATTTTAGTTTGTTTGTTTTCTGTGTTTTAAATAGGAAACTAAATGAAAATTAAAATATTTTGGATTTAAAATTGTAAAAGGAAAAACTGCTAATTTCATAAAGTATTTTAGATGAATAAAATATATATATTTCTGAATAAAATCTATAATTTTGAAAAAAAAATTGTAAACTAATAAAATAAATTATATTATTTTAAAAATAATTCAAGTGGAACTTGTAAACCAAAAATTTATACACAATGCAAGTCAAAATATTATTATATTCTATCAAAAACATAACAAGTAATGTAAGATACTTTTCATTAATATCAAACGTGTGTTAATATACTCACACATTTATAAATAAAAAAAAACTTTAAAACCTCGTCAGCAACTAACTTTAAAAACACACAAATATTATTATGAGCTCTTTCTTTTATTTTAAACAAGTAAACTAGGTTGTGACCCGCGCTTGAAAATCGCGGAAATTTTTTATTAAAAATTGGTTTTTGTTTTTATTTAAAGTATGTTTTAGTATAAAATCAGTAATCCAAAATTTGTGGTGATGATTATTTTACATTATTTGTAGTTTCTGTTTTTCAAATTTTAGATTTGGTTTATAGTTTTTAGTTTTAAAGTTTCTATTTTTTATTTTCATTTTTTGGTTATGGTTTTAGTTTTTTTATCTGTTGAGTTAGTTTGTATATTAGCAATAAACAAATCCCACATAATCGAACATCTAATTTAAAATAGAGAAGAGCCAAATTTTTAAAAAAAAATTGCAATGGTTTATTTTGTAAATAAAAAAAAATATAACCCGCGTATTCAGTTATTGGTTTTTGATTTTTAGTTTTTAGATCTGGTTTTTGATTTTTCTTTACATTTAATTTTTTTTAAATAATCAGTAAATTATTTAATAAAAATAAAACAAACGGTATATTACGATTTCCAAAATCTATTGGTTTCATAGAATAAGTAAATTTCCATAGTTCATATTTTAATGATATCTAAATATACATATTAATTGTATTGGTTTAATTTAAGTAATACGGTTCAATCAATTATATGTCATATATTATTTGTAACGCTTTAAAAAGAGTTCAAATTTAAATGACAACTTGTATCACTAGATAAAAAAGTACTCTCTTTTAATAGAGCAGAATACAATATATAATTACAAAATTGGACCACGTGTCTTTGAAAGTTCTTATGTTTAACTTCAAAGTCATTTTACTATCATTTTTACTTTTATTGTTAAAATATGTTAAAATAACATAAATGCAAATACTCTATGTGCGTTTTTAAGAAAACCACACCTTTTGATATACTTGAGCGGATTTCACTTTCGCGTAAATTTTTGTGAAGCATAGAAACTCATGCGCGGTTTTCTATAA
>JABAYD010027695.1:0-13087 GCA_014822095.1 Diplotaxis tenuifolia | reverse complement strand
TGTTTCTGTCATAGATATGAGACTATATAATTCAATTTGAAAACAGGGAATAGTATTTGGCTGAACGAAAATAAAAATTCTATATATCTAAGTGACGCACACATGAAGGATGATTACTAAAGCAATTCCAGTACTGCAGTTTTGTAGCCACTATATTGCATTGTTATACAAAATTTAGTAATGGGAACGCATACATGAAGCATTCATCAAGTAATTCAAGTACTGTAGATTTCTTAACCACCATTTTGAATTAATCTTCTCAGCAAATGCATCCACAAACCGTATCTGGGCCCCAAATTACTTGAAGATTTTTTTTTAAAAAAAACACACAAATTAATAAGAGTATATATGGCCGTTTCCAGGATTAAATGCAAAAAAAAAACATGTTCCTAGATCAAGAACCAAAGCCACAAAAAATATTCTGGCAACTTTCACAACGTGATCACATGGAATCAGTCATATATAAATTAGATACCATCTACACCACACGTTAAGCTATATATAACATAATAATTCGACTTAGATACATGATGATTATATATCTCAGGGAATCAAAATGTACCAGCACGTAAAATAAATAATCTAGAAAACCGATCAACTGAATCATGAACAGTAGTACTCTTGTAAGATCCATGATTAAAAATATATGCAATCATATTCAGCAAAGGATAACTCTACACGTATTTATGAATCAAGAGACTAGATCACGGGTTATAAAAGCTAATTAGAAACAGAAAAAAAAAAACAGAAGGAAAAGTTGACCATATAATAATATAGCTTGAATCGAGAAAATTAAGGATTCAAAAGAGTCAGGACCAGCCTAAGGAAAACTAGGTTAAGGTTAATGGTCCCACATTAATCTCGCTTAACCAAGCCTTAAACACATAGATTAAAGCATCTTCAATACTAATGATATCCTAAAATATAAAGTTCAACAAAATAGCAAACTCGCATGCAATTAGGAACCAAAGCTAGCAATGTAAGAGCAAGCTAGTATAGATTTCAGATCGTATTTAATTTACCTATGGAGAGATGAAGAACATAAGAGAGAGAAAGTAAGAGAGAGAGATGGGAACACAATTAAAGAAGAAAACATGAACGGACCAAAAAGAATCGGTGTCGGAACCTGACAGATAGAGCAGTGAGCACGCAAGAGAAGCAAATGGATCGAACATGCAAAGTGCCTTTGTGTGCTCACTCTCTTCTGTCAGTTTCTTTGCGTTTCTCTTAAAATTTGTCCCCAAAAACTCACTCAATGGTCTTACCGACACAAGTTGTGTAATCAAAGATGGGTGTTTGAAAGGAGGAGACGTGGGGAGGCTGAAGAGTTAGATCTGAGAGGGGTTAGGGTAAGCAAAGTAAGCCAGAGAGATTATTTATAACCGAAGGAAGAGAGGAAAGTTTTATTCGTTTTTAGATACCCACAAATCTAGGGTTTGGACAAAATCGAGAGGGGGAGAAAATAAATTACCAAAAAAAAAAGAACAAATGGATGAAAGATTAGATTAAGAGGAAAGTAGAAGAGAGGAAGAATCTATGTTTAAACAAAAAAGGAAGAATCTATGTTAAAGAAGGAAACAAAAAACCTTATCTCTCCATGTCGCTCACTCTCTATCAAGAGTCTTATCTCTGTTTTTGTTTTTTTTTTTTGTCTCTTTCTCTCTCTCCCTCTTAAATGCAATGGGACAGATGTTTGGAGAGAGGGACATTTGCGTGGTATGGGATTGGATTGAATAGTACTATTGCAGTTCATATTGGTCAAATCTCTCAGCCTATAAACGGCAACGACAAACCTAATAAAGATCTTGATTTTTTGCGAATGAATTCTGGTAAAATGGGAGATAACAATTACTTTTTTGGGAATCAGCTCTTCGTTTGTATTAAAATAGTTATTAGCGTTTTAACTTTTTAAGTTTTCAGTTAGTATTTTTCTTAACGACAGCCAATGACAAGCAACTCAACAAAACAACAGACAAAACAGACAAACAAAAATATCAGAGGTTGATGTGATATCAATTGCTGAGGTTAATTACGTTTTAATGCACCACAAGCCTGTAGTTTAATTAAGCAAAAAAATGTAACTTACCATTTAAACTAGAGAAATGCACCATAGAAAGTTAATAATCACAGACTATAGTTCAATATTTTAACTAAAGTAAAAAGTGTTGTACGGTCAACGTTCATATTTTTTTCAAGTCGAAGATTGAAATATGTTAATGTTTCTCGTCACCTTCCATAGATGACTAGAAAAAACACCAATTAGATTACTAAACAAATTAATCCTAAATTTCAAATTGTAGGTCAAGTTATTTCGCTCGAGACGTGTTAATGTATAAGGCATCAGTTAAACAATTGTACTCGAATATATAATGAACTTATTCTGCTTGAGACGTGTTGATGTATAAGGCGTCAGTTAAACAATTCAATATTTCGCTCGTTTAATTCTCTTCTGAGATACCGAATAGTTTTTTACTGGTGCTAATAAATGCTAGGAGTTGAGAATAAATGCAAAAATGGTATATGCCGCGAATTTTATTGAAAAAAAAATACTATTTATATATAAGCCACTCATAAAGCAAAGTCCAAAGATGGATTTATAAAACGGATACTCACAATAAAATGATAAGAAATCCATTATGGTGGTTTTGTGTAGACCACGAGTGTGGGTATTCAGGCGCAGGTATTAATCTCCAGGGTCCTGCATTTTTTGTAACAACAGTGTGTGTTATTACGTAATAATTTATTATTCATGTTTTGCCATTGTGGTACCTGTTACAAGGTTAGCAGATATACTATGGCCATCAAAGGAGATATATCAAAAGTGAAGTAAAAATTGATGAACTTGTAGGCCAATTCCATATTTTTTGCCAGATCGAAAACTAAACAATTACTCAAACTGTGCCATGTAAGGTTTTAAAAATAAAATAAAAATTGGAGAAGATTTCTGAGTGCAGCATATGTGATAAAAATTGATCAAATAAAAAAAGTCAGTATCTTGAAGTTCGGGTTTAAACCCTAATTAACTCTGAGTTAGTCTTAATCTATTCCGTTTTAAAATACCTTTCTTTTCAAAAAGGGTTGTATGATTGTATCAAAATTCAAAGAAACCAAATCTTTGTGACAAACTACTGTACGACCATATATTTGATGGTAAAGGGTTGTTACATCACAACATATTCACCAATCCTTCTATTCGATCGTTTATGTACATGTTTCCCTAGATGTATTTTGATATAATATAGATTCATTATTATTTTTTTGTAACTGGAGATGATTATTTTTGTTAAAATGTATTATACAGATATACATTGACTTGAAAATGATGAAGCAATGTTGTTTTTTGGAATATTTATGACTTAGCAAATACAAGTATCTTTTTCCAGTATCAATTTATGATTGGAAAAATATACTGTATTAGAGTATTTTAAAACGCGTGGAGGGTGAAAAACTTGAAAAAGGTAACTCTGCGTTTGACCTAACAATTTGTTCAAAGACTGTCTTTTTTTTAACACATGTCCAAAGACTGTCTAAATTCATTCCCTAGAACATAACTCGGACTCTTTCACGAGTTGTAAATATGCGGTAAGATATTGTTGTCTGAATAGCCCTGACTTTGTCGCCACACATTGTAAAAAAATGTAAAAACAAAGTAAGATATCTCTTTTTTTTTTGTCTAAAAGCTAAAACATGTGCATGAGTATCAATATGTTTCCTACGTGAATATATATTAATATTTTAAAAATATATGACACTTTTAAGTTAAATAATAAATAATTATCTCATATAAATTAAAATACCATAGTAAAAACGTCAAACTGATTTGCAAAAAAACATTTTAACTATTGGTTAAAATGCAAAACAAAATATTAGCCTTGTCGTGCCTTAAGATTCTGTTATAAAAATTAGGTATATATAATACCTGTTTATGTGTTTCAAAAAAATATATATAATACCTGTTTAATGAAGTAAACTCATTTTTCCTATCGGCATGAAAGGTGGTAGGCTGGTAGCGAGAGAGTATGGGATCATGGACCACATGTTATCCCATTCACCAATAAGCTTCCATCTATTACATCACATATCATTATCTAACCCATTTTATTTTTTTAATTTGTTTGTTTATATCTAGATCTTGTTACAATTAATACTACTACTTGTTTGTTTCCTTTTATTTTTCCTGAATTAAAAATAGTGTATTTTAACTTGTAATTTTTATATGCACAACCCACCGAAGACCTCAGATCTAGTGGCCTTATATGATATCCTTTGTTGCAAGGCTGTTGATAGACAATTGAAGTCTAGAACATTTGATTATTGTGTGGTTATATGATAAAAATACACGTAAATGGAATATCCCTCAAATATGGGAAGCAAACATTGGGGAGGAATCTCCAAGCATCTCGTAGACCATTAACATGCGTGAAATCATTTCTTTCAAGTCTTTCGTAAAACAAATTCTTGCACAAAATATATTCGGGAAAATGATCTTTGAGGCATCTACAACTCAAAGCCACAAACACTAGTTATTTGGGAGACGAGAGACAAAAAAGAAAGTTGCAAAACAATTTTTTTTAAAGCGTCTAGGAATTAATAACATTTAATTTGGGAACATGACTGATTTAACAATGATGAACATATAAAGTGTTGTGTATTATACTACTCTAGGATTGATGAATACTACTAATTTAACAAAAAACTATGCAAATTTATTGTGTTTTATTAAAAAATGTGAAAAAACTAGAATATGGATCTTTTAGGAACATAGGGAATAATATACAAGAGAATAAAAATAATTTTGTAAAACACATAAAACTATAATTTGAATTGAAAATGAAAGTCTAGTTTAAGGGTGTTCAGTACATAGTTACGCTGAGATTTGGGTCGGGTTTGCTTTCTGTGTGTGATACATGGCTTAGATTCGTAAACCTAAAAGGCTAAAACTGCGTTCAAATTGAACCAAAAATACCGGGTCATACGAAATTTTACAAAGTAAAATGCGATTCATTGGCTAAATGGAATAATCATAAATTATGATTATGAATAGCATAAACAAATAAGTAATCCAACCTAATAATAAATCAAGTTTAGGAAGATTTTTTTTTTACAATCCAAAAATGCAGAGATGACAGGAAAAATGTGGCAAACAATTTTTCGTTTTAAGAAAATGAAAATAACCAAAGCCATCTTATGTATCCACCACACATTAACGCTACTACATAAGCTGAAATGAAGCCTAAGTGAAAACCACTCACAACTAAACTTATTGTCTTAAATAGAAACAATTCTACACTTATAGTGCCCAGACGACGTCAAGTCCCAAGCAATCTACGGCCACGGCAACCAGACTCATCGCTTCCTCTTCTTACCGGACTTGGATTGACTTGCCTGCGACTTGCCTGAACTGACTGATTTCCCTTTTGTTGCTGGTTCTGGTGCCTTGGGCGTCGTCTCTTCGGACTCTGACTCCACATCGCTGTCCTTGGTCTTAGAAGCAGGTGTAGATTTTGCTTTGCCTTTAGCCGCCTTTGAATCCTTTGGTTTGCTCTCTGTTTTGTCATCCTGGGACTTCTTGCTGGAGTTGGAAGCAGGAGTAGCTTTAGACTTGCTTGAACCAGCTCCACCACCCCTGAATCGGAATCAAATAATACTTATCAGCAAAAATTAAAAACCTCCAACACTTATTTTGTAAGTTTAGTTTACTTTTTCCCTGACGATCCCGTCTTTGTTTGCTTGCCTGTCTTAGCTTTCTTTTTCTGGGGCCTGCATGGAGAACAACCAGCTTGATTATCACAAGAACAGCAAATTCATCTCGTATCAACGTATCATCACATCTAGCTATTCTTTCCAGTGCCACATAAAACCCAGAACTAGAGAAGTAATACTTACTCTGTGGAGGCTTCTTCCTCATTACCTGTCTGATCAGCAGCTTCTTCACCCTGCTGACAGAAAATGTAAGTTACAGCCAAAAGGGGAGAATGAAAAATGAAGTCAGCGATGAATGAAGTTTTAATGTATCACCTCTGTTTCTGATTCATCCAGAAAATGCCACTTCTGTTTCTTAAGATTCAAGATTTCTTGATCTCCATCGTCATAGATAACCTGAAAACAAAGATGGCAGCATCATAAATGCACTGAATCTCATAGAAAAAACATGTACAATCAATAGGCTACTGTTCACTACAATCAAAAGTGACGAACATTAACAGTTATTGAGGAGACTAATGAAATTGGGCTTACCAAATGTCTCTTCTTAGCAGAATCATATGAATTGACCACCCCTTTATAATACCTGCCGCAAAAATCCAATATTCAACTACAAGTATCCATAACTACCCAAGGTGCTAGTCCAGTATCAAAATATATAGAGTAGATTATGCCTTATATGTAAATCAAATATAATTCCCAAGAAAAAAGATACAAAATGCTTACGCTTTATCTATAGGCCACCAGACTCTGACCCTCGACCCAACTATACTTCCATCAGGGTTTTGGAGATCAGATGCCTGTCAAGAAATTTTGATTCAGAATGAATAAGTTCAAAAAAAGAAGTGAAAAATAAAAACTCGTACAGAGCACATGAAACCAATACGAATAAAGACTCCAAAATGAAGATATATAGCTGTAATCATCCACAGTTACTACTGCAAATGGCAATTGGCAGAACATGATAATTTCACACATTCCTTTATGTAAGATTACGAAAACATACTTTCTCTTTGCCTAGACTTCGTTTTCTCTTTGAGCTTGTATTAGGAATTTCTTCCATCGGTTGCTTTACTTCTTTCTTTGACTTTGAGGCTGATTTTCCAGAGGAAACAGCTGGCTGAAACACAATACAACGATATCGTTTATCGTCTAAGGACAGGGAAGGCAGATATGCAAGAATCATATAGGTAAGGGAAAAACTTACTTTTTCACTATCATCTGAAGAAGTATCATCAATGGCTTTCCCACGTCCTGTTTTTTTCTTTTCCACTTTTGGCTTTGAGGATTCTTGTACATTATCACTCTCAACTGCCTTTTTCTCTGACTGCTTTGAAGCTTTTGTCTCAGGAGTGCTTTTCTTTGAAGGAGAAACAGTAGACTTGGCTTTACTTGAAGAAGCAACCTTTTTTCCAGTCTTCTTTGTCACTTTAGCTTCAGAAGTCTTTTTTTCTTCGGAAGCTTCTTCGGTAGCAGTAGCAGCTGATGGCTTGGTCTCCTTCGTCGAGCTCTCCTTTTTCTTCTGGTTTGCAGTCGTCTTAGGAAGGATTTCCTCAACAGGATCTTCAGCCTTAGATGGAGAACTGACATTGGCAGTTTCATCAGCTGATGTCTTCGATGGCAAAGCCTGCACACTTGTTTCCTTCTCATTTTCAGCAGCAGCAGCGTTAACAGATGAATCATCAGGAGGCAAACTTTGCACATCCTTGCTCTCCAAGAGTGCTTCAGGCTCAGTCTCCTCCTTGATATCTGAACTTTTTGATGAATCCACCTGTTTGACAGAACTGGGTTCTTTTTCCTGAGTTTGATGTTCAACAGCTGGCTTCTCTTCAGAAGTATTATCCAAAACAGTGTTGCTAGGATTATCAAATTGTTCAGGCTCATCTTCAGTATTCGTATCAGCCAGATTCTCTTCAGAAGTATTAACCAAGACAGTGTTGCTAGGATTATCAAGTTGATCAGGCTCGTCTTTAGCATTCGTATCTTCTGACTTCTTTGTAGACTCAGTATCAACAGAAGAATCATGTTGTTTCGCAATGCCATTGCTGACTCCTGACTTACTTGAGTCATCCCTAGGCGGATCAGTTCGCTCGGGTGTAGAAATTACTTCTGCCTCCTGCTTATCCTGCTTATTAAAAATAAAAACCAATGAACAATCTACTCAAGCAGTTTAGTTTCTCAATGCTGATTTAAGGGAGAAGGACCACATGCCTCTACTTCTGCTTCCTTTGTTAAATGACCCTGACTATCCTGTGGGGTAAAAAAAAACGGGAGAATGTATAAGAGCATGCAATGTAACTATGAGGCAAACTTCGACACAAAAAATGGGTGAGATATAAAACTGGCTGGGGAGAGAAACAGGTGAGAAAATTTACCTCTTTCTCATTCTCAACAAGTTGGTCCGGCTGCAAAGCATTGAATGTCCCTTCACATATAGAACCGACTATCTTACTATACTTATCCAGAGAAACACCCGACAATTTCACTGCTTCAGTCAGATAATTTTTGAGCTTGCTAGCACATTTACTGAGAACTTGTTCTGCTAACCTCCGTGATACTTGGGAAACCTGAGAACAAGTTGAAAGAGTTAAATAAGAGCATCGATTGTTGAAACATAACTACCAAGACCATCAATGTATCACCTCATCATCCTTTCTAACATAACGTAAAATTGGTGAAAGCATCTTTGGAGGTATCTCCTCGCTTTCTTCTAAAACAAGTGTCATAATGTTCTCCATAGAAGAAAATAAGTTCCCTGTATGATGGTCCCTGTAAAGATAAATAAATTGATCATCAGAACAAAATGATACCGAGTGAGAAGCTTGGAGACGGACTTGGGAAAGTTAAAACAACGTTTCTGGAAAGAAAAAATAATCAGAATGATAAGACTGCTTCTCACATTAACTGTCACAAAATAAATTATCTGATGTGCTGAGTGGTAACAACAGTATCTAATGAGCAATGTGGCATAGGGAATCTAAAGGAACAACAGTTTAGTATCTAATAAGCAATGGACACAAATCCATGTATGTGGTATATTTCGTGAACCTTAAATTGGAAGCTAAAAGAAAACTTTTGACGACCAAAGAACTGTTTCCGTTGCGAAGTTCAACTATAATAATATCGGAAGGGATTTAGATTAGATAGAGTACCTTACGGCCTTCAAGAAATTTTGAAACATCTCAATAAGAAGTGAATCACACTCAAGATCCAACATCACAACGCACGATCTGACCTTGGCCACAGTTTCAAGGATCGAGGTCCTTTTGGAATAGGAGCGACTAGAGCTGTCGTCCAAATTCTCAAACGATGATACGATTAACTTAAATACTTCCTACACGTAAATAGAAGAAAAAGAGTCAGCAACCAATCACCTTTATCCCCATTCCCTCAAGCAAAATCACGAAACAATAACAATACCTTCATCTTATCATCATCATAAGGAGCATCCGGAGCAGTTATTCTTGTAATCTCACTGATGCAGGCAGCGACTGCCACTTTCACATCGGTATCAGAATGCTTGACGAGTTTCCCGTCGACTAATGCAGTCATCAATGGAGAGAGTGCGTTCTGCATTGAGGCAGGAGGTGACTGCTCGACATCTATTAAGCACGCGAAAGTTTTCTGCAGCGAAATACAAAAAGGAATATCAAACCATTTCCACTACACACTTGGATCTGAAAACAGACGCCAATTTAATAATAGAATTTGATAACCGTTCCCATCCTCCATATAGATACATGCTTAATTGAATCCGAAAACAGAGAGATTATCCTACGCAAGATCTAAACAGCAATGCAGTAGATTCGCAGAGCCTAATGAAGAATCCAACAAGAGAAATGACGAATATCAATAGTTAACACGCATATCGAGAAATCTAAACACTAAAGACATGCACACAGTGAGCATTGAAGGAAAGAGATGTAAAGGAATGGTGAGAGAGAGAGAGAGAGCTCACGTCAAGGAGAGAAAGAAGCTCATGGAGTGAAGAAGGTGGATCAATAAGCTTCTCCCCAGCTTCCAGAATCTGATTCTCGATCTCTTTATCAGAATCCGACATGACTACCCCTCTCCTCTCTTCTCTACAATCAGATCTCTCTACAAACCCTAAGATGCGTAGTCGGATTACGCTTAAGGAACAGCGCGAAAATCACGCTAGGGTTTTCTCCACTCCTCTTCTCTCTTTTTTTTTCTGTTTTTTTTTTTTACTGGAAACCAAAATTAAAATTAGAGAACGCCAGAGAACCCTCAAGCGCCGTTAAAAAGAGAGAGAGATAATATATAAGCTTCTAATTTATTTATTAACTGGTCGTGGATGTTTTTCCTTCTTTTAATTTTTTGACTCTCTCTTTTTGGGCTTTCTTTATAAGGGAATCCAGTATTGTGATCTTTTTTTCCCTTCACTCCGGATTTCACTTGGATTTATCAACTCAGGTTAGTTAATAACATGATTGCCTTTCAAATCCGATTTTATGAAAATATTTTTTTGGTGGCACATGAAAATTCTCAAAGAACTGAGGGTTTACAGATTATTGCTTCAGCATTAGGTTGGATATAAGAGTTAAAGAGCTCATCTAAGAGTTAGAACAATCTACTTTTGGTTCAAAAGTTATCCGAACAATATCACTTATTTAATCAAATAAAAATTAAATTCATTTTTATTTTAAAATCATTATAGATTTTATTCATTAAGCGTGTTAACGATTTTAACTGTTTTATGAGTTCGAACACGAAAAAAACATTTCAATAGATTCCTAAATTAAGCATACACTGTTAAATATATATGCATAAAGATTAGTGAATTTATATTAGGATATTGTGTGTTTACTGTAATATATAAATAAGTGGATATGGAAAATTGATTTTTTTTGTTTTTCATGATTAAAAATACATATAATATTAATGCAATCACTTCATGTATAAATTTGTTAACAGTATTTAGTTTGCCAAACAAATGCAGTATTAGAAAACTTAGAATGGTTAAAAGAGACAAATACTCAAATTTGTTTGCAGCTTTAATTTGGGACTGAAGAAGTTCGATAGTAGATGAGCTTGTTCCACTTATTAAAGTAACTCAGCCCAATAGTTTCTCGCGCTACATCTGAAGCCTAGCCAAATAGTTTACTACTGAGTCGAGTCCGACTCAAAAACCAAATGATGCACAGAATCGTAAGAACTTAATGGGCCAAAACTCAAAGTCGACCCAAACTCAAACCACTCATCGTTCGACTCGACCTTGGAAGCCTGAAATATTTGACTTTCATCCCGAAACTGTCGGAAACCAAAATAATAAATCGTTGTGTCGAATAGTGAAATACAGTACATATGGTCATTGGTGGTGGGACTGAAGATCATTTTATCACGGTGAAGTCGTGGGGAATTTATCGAGTTCACATTCTCTCGGAAATAGACAACGACAAGGTAAAGCTGTTAAGAGACTTTTTTTTGCGCATAGAATCAAATCTCTAACAGTGTGAATGCATTAATATGAGAGAATAATCTAATATGTCACGAACACGTTTAGCGCATCTGCCTCTCTATTGCCATCTACTCAGCTATCCAAGAGGAATTTAAGTTGGAAAATATATATTTTTCACTCGCTATCATTTGGTTATACTTCCAAAGTAAATTTTATATGCCAGTAGCCTGGTTAGTTAGATACGTATATTAAATATCAAAGAAACGAGTTTGAAAATGACACTAACTATAAGAAAGAGGATACCTATTCTAGTATAATAATTAGCGGGAAATGAAAATGTAGTAGATAAGTATAATGTACATATACATAGACAGCTAGTGTAGCTTTAGTAGCATCCACAGAAGAGTGTACTCCATTACATTAAATCATATCAAACCCAGAAAAATAGACTGCCTTTAATGATAGCAGTCACACTCTCCACATGCCTCTCCCACCGTTCATTTATGTTCTTAATTATTAGGGACCATGTTTAGAAACTTTTAGAGTTTTTTATCAAAAACGAAAAACAGAGAAACGTATAAACATACTCGAATGCTTTTAAGTATGTGAATACCCACGATCCAGAAAAAGATATATATACACACCACATTATAAGAGTAGAAAAAGCTGATAAAATTGGTAGATGTAAAAGCTAACAAAAGCCCATAACTTTTGAACATACCACTAAAGCTAGTAGACCTAGTGGGTTTCTTTACTTTTAACAAAGCCACTAACCCAAACAAAAAGGTAACTCCACATGAACAATACAAAGACACATCGTACGTAGGGTACACCGTACACTATATGCTAATTAGATTGTGTCTGCTTGGCTGTTTTCATCAACTGAATAGATCTGTCGAAACAACACTCTTCTTCGTTGGATTTGCTTCATGAGGACACCTACAAGACGTGTTACTTGGTTATTTTCTACTTATTAATAATAAATTCGTTAGGAAACAAACAAGAAATAACAAATGTAGTTAGATCCAAAGATCCAAGTTTCTCCACGCCGCCACATTGTTTATTCAGGCAAAATCTATTTTCTATTCGGAAAAGGATGGCACAACCATAAACTATTGTCTCAAAAGACTCCAAAACTTTAATTAAGAAAGAAAAAAAGACACATTTACTGAGACAATAAAATCAAAATTAAATACAAACAATAAAAGCATAGGCAAGAGTGGACCGAGCCATACTTTTAGAAAAAGAAAATGACCGACACATTAGGTTGGCATTTTGGTAATTTTCAAGACTCAAGATATGTGGGTGGGGTCTCGATGATGTCTGATAAACTAGTGAAGTGCATGTGAGTGACTACGTCAATACCCTCTAATCCTCCATTAATTTACAATTATGCCACTGTCAGTCAGTGAGAGACAGAGCATGGAATAAAAAAGCCGTGTAAAGAAAGTAAACTAAACTTATTATAAAATGTGACAAATCTCTACTTAATTTAAGTAGAAAGTACTATGATTAATGATGAAACAAACACTTACATTTTCAAAAGGGGAGGCTCTTCGAAGTGGAGCTTATAGAGAGTGATTTAAAATGCTCTGAAGGAACAAACTCTTGTGGCAAATTAGCTCTCTTAGCTATTCTCTTCATGTTGCTCTGTAAACTCTGTTGCACTAACTGCTTCACAGCTTTCCTCTCTTCACTCATCATCAAATCACTTTCCTCGTGGTCCAAACCGTTGCCTCTGGTCCCGTAGATCGGTGCGGACAAAGCTCCGCATGATCCAGTACTATCCAAGACTTGCTTCCCTTTGTCTACTCTAAGACATTCTAATATCCTCGATGCTCTCTTTTGAGACAACGCACTTCCCAAAAGAGTCAACTCTAGCAACGAGGATTCGATTCCCGCCTCAATCATTGCTTGTCTATCTCCATATCCCTTGTGAGCCATCAACATTAGTATGTAAGTCGC
>JABAYD010027684.1:0-13967 GCA_014822095.1 Diplotaxis tenuifolia | reverse complement strand
CTCTTCTTTGTTGCTGGTTTTCCACAAACTCATGGTCTCTCATTCATCATTTTGAAGTGTTAAAAAAAAAAATTGTCTTAAGGAAATATTTATGGAAAATAAAAACTAAAAATAAAAGTGAGAGTAAAATCCTTCGCCACTGGGTTAAATAGTTTCCACAAGAAATTAGATCGGAATGCAAGCATGGAAGTTGTGTTATCAGTCCAATGGGCTTTAAGAGCATGATTAACCCGAGTTTCTCCTCCCGGGTTTCTCAGCTTCTAAAGTTTCTGAATTGAGGATTTTCTGTAACGGTTTCTCTGGATTTTGGGGGTTCTACACGCTGAGAAACCCGGTGGGGACCCCCGGATAATCATGCTCTAAGATGCACATACACAATTACAGTGAAAGAAAGTAGAGTAAGAGTTGTCATCTGTTGCATTTGGGTCATTGTTTATGGTGATTAGTAGCTTAATGTCTCCATTTTATGGTGATTAGTAGCTTAATGTTTTCCATATTTTCATTTCATCCTCTACGAAACTACTCAAACAACCAGACTCATGTGACTCTTTGTTGAGATAGGCCCAGTTCTGTGAGGAATCAACGGAAGCATGGGTCATAATAAGGGGCCGACGGAGGGCTTACGTAACGGGTCACGTGCCCCAACTGTTTTCTGATTTCTCATAAGTAATTTAACTTAAATCTAATTAAATTTATTTGTTTTGGTGAACTAAAAATGAAAAGTGCCCCCAATTAGATCAAATTTCGATCATTTTTTTATCGATGCCCCCAACTAAAACACTTTCTAGATCCGCCCCTGGGTCATATTGTGGACCAATGTCTATTATAACCTAAAAAGTATTGGTATGTGTGGACAGTTCAAATGGGCGTTGGCCAGACCAATTGATACTTCTAAGCATGGCCTACTAAATTTTTGGCTTTGATTTACTAAAAGATTCCTTAGTTTAGTTGTAATGACTATAGTATATGTTTAAAATCCTAAAACCTGAGTTCAAATCATGTGTTTGTCATTCATTATCAGCTAGTTTTTCAAATAGCTTATATATCAGCCTATCGGACCGGTGCCTTTGAGATGAGAGTATAAGGACTATATGTATACAAGACGTCTCATTTCTCCTGTAATCCTAGAAGTAATCTTTCAACATTTACATGTAAAGGACTGAGGCACTTGTACCTTGATAAGAAACTTATGGATAATATTTGACAACTTGAGAAGGAGAGTTTTTGTCCCCGGTCCTGATCTACAACAAAAAAACATGTAACTTACATTGCTCCGAACCAGGAGTGGATCTATGTTGTCAAAGGGGCATGTGCTCATAATGATTACAGTAATTTTCTAAGGAACTAATAGTCTAATACAACTGCTGATCCACTAGCTTAATTGGTTACTGGGGTCATCAATAGTCTCATCGGAGAAGAGTCAATTAACTTTTTGTTATTTATTATTTCACTTTCTGCTATATTATTTATTTGTGAGCAATGTTTTAGTCTAAGTCCGCCCCTGCTTCTAACAGTCCATGTCTCTGTATTTTTCACGAATATTTTAAAATCTGAAGGCCTTCAAAGTTGCGCGGAAGAATACATTAATGTCAGTAGCATAAGAACACCGAATTAGGATCACTTTGAACTTTGTCTTACTCAATAGTAATTAAGCAGTTTTTTTCTAAGGTTTTGCAGTTCTGACGTTTTTTAGTATGGTTGATGACAACATCTGAAAACTGCCAGATGCACCCCTGAGAAATATGAGCCACCAATCCCCAAGACGAAAAGACGTTGAGTCCATGTCTTGCTTTTTTTTTGGACAAATTTTATTAAATCTACCTGAAACCGGAATGTAGTTTCGTTACGAGCTGACTTGAACAAAATTACACCATTTACGAGTTCCCTATATACATGTATAAGATTGTAATATAAAGGATAACGAAACCTTCAAACTGTCAGATGGACTCTACGTCAACGTTTGATTCTTCCATATTATTTTACCATGACGACGAAAATGGTAACGTATGCATACACACCATACTACAACAAACAAGTTCTCATCGCCTACACACTCGTTTCCCCACTTGAATCATCTCTCGCCGACTAAATTAAGAAGTTCAGCCATCAATATACGGATCATAGTTTATACGGTCAAACTGTTTTCTCGGATTTCAAATCACTAAATAAAACAAATAAAAAAAATCTTTTAGCACCATATTTAGCAAAAAGGAAAATCTCTTAGCAATACCACCATCACGTACGAGATCCACCATCCGTTGTCCAAGCAATTGTACTCTAGACTTGGCTTTGAATAATAATATTCGTCGACCATGATATAGGATTAAAAATGATAACTGGGTTTGACATTTTAGTATTCTGTAATGTGAGAATAATATTTTGCATTTACTTACCTAGGCTTGCAAAATATTATTCGTCAACCCTGATATAAAACTAAAAAATGATCATAAAGTTTGACATATGGTTGTTCCTTAATGTGAGAATAATATTGGGACCATCTTTAGCATAATGACACTCGAATCAAATCTTTCACTAAAAAATTCACAAAGTTTTTGTACGTGCCTAATCTGAACCAAATCACAATTCCCTAGACTATATTTGCGAAGTGATTTTTGAAGAAAAAATATGACATGGCATAGTCTCACCAATCAAAAAAATGACATGGCACTTAAAAAAGATGACATGACATCGTATTAACTGGGAGATATAAGATTTTCTTATAAAAATTTAAGTTTTTTGCATGGATTTTAAATATGGTAATAAAAATAACTTATATATCATCATTAATATCAATTTTTCATATAAATATTTATTTATAGTAAACTATTAAATATTTTAATATTAAATCTATTATGCTATCTACAGTAAAACCTTTATAAATTAATAATGTTGGGACTATAACAAAATTTTATTTTTTATTAATTTAGAGAGATATTAATTTATAGATATGCTAATTAAACTAAAAATTCAATTTGGGACTGTAAAATTATATTAATTTATAGAAATATTTAGTGTATATTAATATATCAAGTATTAATTTATAGAGGTTCTACTGTATATGTTAATTTTACTTTATCATTGAGTTTTGTATATATGTATATTTTCTATTAATAGATAAACACAAAAGAATTTGTACAAAAACCATAATAAAAAACAAAAGGCAACAAAAATATATGGAAAAATATATGATGATATATGATTTTCACGTAATTTAGACCAATTATGCTATATATATATTTTAATTTTATTTTCACTCAATTGTGTATATTTCTCAAATAGAAATTTTCCAAAACAAAAGGATAAACACAAAAGGAAAAAAAATGCGAGAATATATGATTCTAACTTTACATTTACCTATTATGATATATATATATATATATATATATATATGATACACAGCTTTATAATTGACTAAGCATATTAAAGTTGCTCAAGTTTTAGAAAGTTCATTGCAATGTCGATTTTATCAAAAAAAAAATTCTTTGTTCTTGTGGAAAACATTGATTCCGCTGATGAAACACAGAAAATCAAAGTGAAGGTTTTGGTATTCTGGAAGACCTACAAGAGTTCTGGAAACACTCATGAGATGATGTTGGTTGATGAAAAAGTTTGTTCTTAATCGTTGTGAACATGATATATATTGTATTTGAATATTAAGACATTTAAGTTATCGTTATTATTTTTTGTGCTTATAGGGAACAAGGATTCATGCCCAAATTGAGGAAGACTTGATGATGAAGATATGATTGAATAATTTGCAAAACTGCCTATAGTGATGGTAGTATTCTTTTATGATTTAATTTATTATGCATTGATAACATTACTTAATATGTCGGTTGTTTATTTTTGCAGTCATCTATTATGAAGTTTTCGAATCACGAGTGGGAAGAAGCAGAAGAATTTGCATGAACCATCATCCAGAAGCAGAGAAGAAACATCGAGTTCAATGTCAGATGAAGATCAAGGTTCTTCAACAAAAAAAAACAGAGGATGATGCATGTGAAAATTGAGAAGCACAAAAACAAATAACTTTTTAAAGTTTGATAAGGATTTGTTTCTTAGAGCCACGTTGTTTTCTGATTAGCTTTATTGATTTGGTTTTTTAATAATTAGAATTACTTATGATATGCATTTATTTATGAATCATTGTCAACAATTTTTAATACTAAGATTTTATAGTTCTAATAAAAATATGTGTTTGCTTTTGCTCGCTTAAATTATCTATTACAAATTAAAATATGAAATATAAGAAATAGAAAAAATGTATAAAAAAATAAATATTAATTGGAGATATTTTAAGAGAGAAAGAATTTTATGTTTACAGTTAACATAAATAAATAAGATAAACTCTTCAAAGAAGTACTGATTTCGTTGCCAAAAAAATGCAATAAAATATATGACATTAAATTAAATTAAATTCAATTTGTATACTTCACAATTTATCTAAGAAAGAAAATAGAAAAGTTTGTGTATATCCTGTTAAAAGACGAATTTAGGTTTACATTTAACATAAGAAAAAAAAGAAAATATCGACAAATAAGAACCGGTTTCTTTGTCAAAAAAATAGAATCAAATATATGACTTTAAAATTACATTAATTTTGGTATATTTCACAAGTTATCTAACCAATAAAATAGAAACGTTTGTGTATATCATTAAAAAAACACAAACTTGACCTATAAACACTTCCTCTGACAATGAAGCGTTTAACCACAAAACCAAACAACGAAAACATAATACATGGACATTCATATCAAAAACGTAAGTGATAATCTATATATTTTTCAAAAATATGAAATAATTAAGTACAAACTTATATTATAGATTGAACATGACAATATTAATCATAGGTGGAAGAGTAAGAAAACAACAACCTCTTCCAAACGAAGCAGGTGATGTTTTAAAAGGACACCAACTTCTTCTCTCTCCAATCATAAGAACTTTGTTCTTTTAATACCATCAACTTCATACATTAAATTCTATTTCCACATAAAATTTATATGTTATAACTATATCTTAAATTTTAAATATATAATTATAAATATTAAATGATAAAATTAAATCCGCGCATCCGCGCAGGCGGACCACCTTGTATATTGTAAGAGTACTAATTATTGTTTTGATTGGAAATTATATTATACTTAATCCTTCATATAATGTTTTAGATTTGAAACTAGCATTTTATTGACTTCAGTTAAACTATAAGACAAATACTAGAAAGCTTTAAGAGCATTAAATCTCCATTTTTCCTCTAAAATGAAGTAAAATGAATATAGACTTAACTATAATTATCCAAGGAAATTTGTTGCGTCCAAGACCTCTGAGATTATGAAGAGAGCGTTGATTCCAGACCTGTTAATTACTACTCTGCCACGACCGTTTATTTGTCTGTTTCTGTTCGGGTAATCGTGTTTCATATTTGTCACTGCTCCTAAATTATCCTTGCTCAACCAAGTACGTTTTCCATTTCCAAAGTTCACACCGTTGTATTTTGGGGAAACTGTTTTTAGACCAAAAATGGTAACTATATATGTTCCATTAGACAAATGTCTATTTTGAACCATTTTTATTTTTAATACCTTTATGTATTTTCGAAAATAATTCAAATAAATAGTTTTATGAACAATTTTTTTTGTAACTAGTGATAATATCTATATCAACTTAGTGGTATTTTTTCTCATTTCAAAAAATATTTAAATTGTAATTTAATATTTTAATCTAAAGAAAGTAGAATTGGCAAAAATATCAAATCTATTTTTTTTATTATGTCTAAAATATTTAGATAATGTCTTTTACGTAAATAATAATAATCAAAATATGTTTGGAAAACAAAGTCTACATATTAAAAAAAATCTAAACTATGTAGAAATTGAAATCTACATGTTACTATATTTCAAAAACATGTAGAAATTGATTTCAAATATTTATAATGTATTCTAAATATAGTAGAATACAAATTCTACGGATAAAGATTTAGTTCCTCAAATATGGGAAGAAAATATTTGAAATATTCAGTTGCCATATATTAAAAATTAATTTTTTTCAGAAATTATATTACTTGAATTATTTTTTTACGACGCTTTAGTTATTTTTTTTACAACAATTTAAGATTTAATGTTTTATTTTTTTAATTAATTTAATTCTTTTTTGACAACACTTTAATTAGTTATTATATTTTAATATTTGATTATTATTTTTTATTTATAATTTTGAATTTTTAATTGCAAACAAGGAGATTATTTCAATTTACAACACTTTATTTATTTATTTTATAACATTTTAATTCTTTTTTACAACACTTTAATTTTTAATATTTTCTTTTATTTTAGTTAATTTAGTTTTTTTATAACAATTTAATTACTTATTATATTTAATATTTAACTATTAACTTTTTAATTGTAATTTCAAAATTTTAATTGCAAATAAGGGCATTATTGACATTTATAAAATATTTAGCTTAATGAAATATAAAGTATATGAGATTAGTTTAATGGGACATGATTACCATTTTTTGGCATAAATTTTTTTTCCCTAGTATTTTAAAGTGAAATCTAATTTATATAATACACAAACCCATTCACAAATGCCATATCAAAATATGAACAAAAAATCCACAAGTAAATATGAATTTTTGAATGACTTTATGAAAATATTGAATGTTGGTTATTTATGATACGCGACTAACTTAAGTAAAATATTCGTTAATAATTTTTAATAATTATATATACGTTCAAAACTTATTTTAAAATCTCATTTAAGAACTTGGGAAATCTCTTAAAACGCACGAGCTCTTTTCTGTTTTACAGCAAATCCTACGAGCATATAAATTGGTATGTGTGTAAAATTTCTCCATTTAGACTCACTTAGCAATTTGAACCAATAAAAAATTTATATCCGGATCTTAAAGTAGATCGTCTAATCAATCTAATTTCACCAACATGGAACTTACCGGTTATTAGAAATCATGTGAATTCAGAGGATGTGAAGATTATTGAAGCTATTTTTTTAAGTAAAATTCGACTAGTAGATCAGGATGGATAGCAATTAATAGCAATTAATGGAAAGTATATAATTAAGTCGGGCTATCAAATTGACAGGGTTTATCCTGACAGAGAAAAACCTTCGATAGAATATGGACCCATGGTCATATTTTTGAAAGCCCATACTTGGAAACTTTCGTTGTTCCCCGAAGATAAAACATTTTATTTAGAAAATGGTAACTGTTGTCTTGCGGTGAAGAAAAATTTGCGGAGTAAGGGCATCCAAGGTGATACACAATGTGCGCGATGTGGAGCTGAGAAATCAGTTAATCATGTATTTTTTTAAAGTCCTCCGCTGTTCAAGTATGGGTTCTCTCTAAGATATCGTCGAAGTCAGATTTTTTCCCTACTCAGGCTTTGTTTACAAATATTGATCATTTATATTGGAGGGTAAGGTCAGAGAAGGACCATTAGTTTGTTTGGATTTTATGGTACCTCTGGAAGATAAAGAATAACAAGGTGTTTAGTAATATCGATGTCGATCCAATGGATACGCTGAAGTTGGCGGAGACGGAATCAATTTTATGGGAAGAGACCCAAACATCCGTACAACAAGATGTTCAGGTGGTATAGGAGATTAATGAGATAAGGTTACCACAGATACCGGGGCGCTAGTGCTTCACAGGTGGATCGTGGAAACCACAAGAAATGTTTTTGGGTCAGAGATGGTATAGTAATCTACCAGGTTTCTAGGGTTTAATGGGAGCGAAGAATACGAGAGCGCGTCTATCGTCTTTACATTCAGAGATGGAAGCTCTCATATGAGCCATGGAAAGTATGAGGAATTTGCGTCAATATCATGTCACTTTTGCGACGGATTGTATTAAATTGGTGAAGATGGTTTCAGCACCCGAAGAATGGCCAGCATTCGCAAATTATCTGGAAGATAACAAGCTCCTCAAAGAAAGTTTTACACATTCAGAGATCATTCATATCCCAAGAACACTAAACACAAAGGCGAACAATCTAGCATGTAGTGCCAGAAATCAACCGTCATATATTGTTCATATGGATGTAGAGTTACCAGTTTGATTTGTAGAGTATGTTTAGAGTTTGTTTATGTTGATGACAAAAAAATGACAAATCTCTAAAATAGCATATTTCTAAGTTTAAGTCACAAAACTAGCTTTCAAAAACTAAAATGACTAAAATAGCATTTTATCTTTTGAAATTTTTTTAAAAAAATTATTTTTCAAAAATTGAAATCTTATCCCCAAAACCCCACTCCGCAACTCTAAGCCCTAAAACCTAAATTTTAAACCCTAAAATCTAAACCCTAAACCCTAAACTCTAAATCCTAAACCCTAAATGCCACCCCTTAACTCTAAACCTTAATGTCTAAATTAATTTATCATTGGGATATAAGTGTATATTTATCTCTTTTTATAAAACATTAAGTGCTATTTTGGTTTTTTTTATTCTTTTTTT
Source organism: Diplotaxis tenuifolia (assembly GCA_014822095.1). Lineage (NCBI taxonomy): Eukaryota > Viridiplantae > Streptophyta > Magnoliopsida > Brassicales > Brassicaceae > Diplotaxis > Diplotaxis tenuifolia. The sequence goes on along the minus strand of JABAYD010027684.1, from coordinate 5,499 downwards.
TTGATAATCCAGGAGTTCCCCACTTACGTGGGTTATTCCCCTGGACCCGGTTAGGCAGCGGTTCATTTCACCTGGGAGGGCTTAACCTGGGCTGGGGACAAGGCCCAACATCCAGTACCGCATTTAGATGACATAGATGGACAGTTTACCTCCGTCTGGCGTCGACCCCGTGAGCATGACAATTGGTCCCCAATTTTTTTACCAAACGAGCTATCACACCCCGTCGTCATTTTTATTTTAAATGTTATATTTGTGACAAAAACATTTTTAGTACTATTCTAATCATTTTCTCGAAAAAAAAACATAAGTTTCCTAGTTTGATTTTATTTCCTTTAAATATCTCATATCATATCTGGTGTCTTCATTTAAAATTAAAATAGATTATATTAAATGCTACTGAAAACATGTAATTCAAAAAATATATCAAATAATGGCTAACAGTCTTGACATCTTATTTTCCAAACTTTAAACTACTATAACCAGCATAATACCATCATCATGATCAGGGGCAGATGCAAAGTCTCTACGGTATGAGTCACGTGCTCTCATCTTATTTTTAATTTCCTATAGTAAATAGTATAAAACATAGAGAGTGCCCCCAATTAGAAAATTCGATATATAGTAAAATGTCATGTGCTCCCATCTAAGTATGACCCTAGATCCGCCCCTGATCATGATCCCCATTCACCATTGTCGTCTCGTCAGTAGATTTCTTATAAATTATTTTATTATGGCAACCTAAAGTGGTCGTGGCTCTTCCGGTTTCACATATCCAAAGTTGTATGACTTAGGGTTAGGCAAAAAAACAAGTACAAGTTGGTCCATAACATCATAAACTTATAACCAAGTAGTAGCTGCTGCAACGTGGTACTTCATGCTTCGTATATTATATACTATATGTATATTTCATTATTTATACAATTTTTTTATTTCTCTTGATGGTGACGACGAGAAAGTCGATATTAGTAACAATTTGAACGGTTTAATGATATTTATTTTATATAAAAAGGACAATTTGAACGGTTTTCTCATTACCTATTACCTAAATTAGTAGTGCAATTTACAACACATCTTTCTATGATTCGGTTCATGTATCTAAAGTTTCTATAAATTGCTTTTCAAATTAAAATAATCTACTATTTAAGAAATTAAAAATGATATATTCTGCCAACTAACTATATATGTGTTTCTTTACATATTGCTATGGCAAGTGGTTTCTCTTGTGGCCTACTAGTGCCACAGTAGCCGTAGAAGCCATCCATATAATAACTTTGTCAGTCGTATTACTGACCTCGTTACTAGGCAAATGCACGTATCAAAATAGACAGAAGCGGCGTATATAGAAGAAACAAAGGAAATTCAGTTTTATTTATAGCTTTAACAAGGCATGAATGTACTGAAGGCATACGAATTAGTTTTTTGAAACTTAGGCATAACATTTATTATTGATAATTCGTATATAATCAGTGTTGATAGAGTTGTAATCAAATATGTAAAACAGTAAAAGGATGTGATTAGACATCTTGATTCTCGAAAGTATCTTGCATTCTTGGATCCTTAAACGAGATCATCATATGACATTACAAACAACGTACCATTGCAACGATTTTGAAATAATTCTTTGTAAATCACTCTTTCGATTGTGGTTTATGAAAAGTTGTATTACTTAATCATGTGTGGTTCGCATTAATTCTTTTGTGGATATTTGAGATCAGGTTAAACGAGTTTACAAGATGTCAAAAACTAGAAACAATAAAGGTTATAAAACCTTCGTGGAAATAGCAGGGAACGGAGAACTGAACCAGATGACTTTTATTTGGGATTCATGAGACGATGGGCCTTAGCTTGACCGTTGGATTTCACTGGTATTCTCACCATTTGTCGATTTTGAAGATAATGACCATACTCAAGTGTGAGATCAGATACCAACAAAAGTCTTATGTACAACGACTAGTTAGCTAGACCGAAAAGCTAATATCTAAAATTCGAGTAGTGAACTTGTTCTATACAGATTTCTTGCACAACCGCGTCGACCAAAGAATATATATATCCTTAGACCGGGCTAGTTGAGAAGTATTCCATGAAAGTGGATGATATATACCAACAATTAATAACTCCATAATTGGCAAAACTTTGGTGGAATGACCAAAAAAAACTTGGTGAACTTTCAGATTCATGTTTTTCGTCTAAGAGAATCAATACATCAGGATACATGCACTCGTATGTGTAACCTTTCCTGCTTTTGTTTCGAGTGAGACCAAAACTTTCAGATTTGAAAAAAGTAAATAAGAGAAAAAAAGGAGGCTGACAGATTGGGAAGGAGCTAGAAAAGAAAGAAACGTGACCAATTCTGTATTCATTAAAGAAGACAAGTAAATAAAGCTTGGGAACTGTATTTTGTCTAATTATGGTCATCTTGGAGCTGGACATGTGTCGACGACTCCACTTTTTCTTCTTGCTTCGCGGCACTTTTTTCTTTACTCTTCTTTTTGTTTTTCTTTTAGGTTCACATTTTTTTAAAAAATCACTGTCAGCTTAACGGCTTGCCTCCGTTGGTCCGTTTGGGTTCGGCCTGGCCGACATACCCTAATCATATTATATAACTAAATCTAGTCTAATATACGTCTCATTGAATTCATTTATATAATTAAAACGCACTAATCAATAATTAAGCTCATTATTCATTGCATTACTTATATAAAAACCTCTCTCGCCTCCATAGTATTCTCCGTGCTCTATCCTCCATTCTTAGCTCTATAACATCCCTCTTGCCCTAGCTGCTACTTCTCGATCCGCTTCACATCATGCATCCTCACTTGGTTGGTTAGTATAATTCCGTGTACAGTTCTAATTTCTAATTATAATTTAATATTACAAACATGACATACTTTTGCTGAATCATTTTTATGATGAGATCTCTCTAGTAGTTTGAGAATTTCGCAATTATCATTTTATAGATCAGCTGCATGAGAATTACTTGTCTGAATTTTTGAGCTACGGATCCAAATTTTAAAATTGATTGGACCGATTATTTTGGTTTGCATGTGCAGATTGATGCTCATGGGAAGAGAGAATTCTCAAATCTTTAACGGATCTGTCTCCTTTTATAAGGTGTGTGTTTTCTCATCTCCTTCACTTTTTGTTATATGCATATGTTTTTGATCTTAGTACTTCGTTTGTGTGTGTATGTGTGTCTGTGTTTTGTCTTTTGGGGAAATGAAGTTTGAATTTTTCTTTAAGTGAAAAGCACATAATAATGCATGATCGATCCTTGTCTTTCAAGAGGTATTGTGATTTGCCATTTGGTGATTGTAGTTACTTAGTGTCCATGTTCCTTTTACTTATGAACAGCTTTTAATAGTAGTTATAAGCATGAAATAAAAGCAAATTATTTTGTTTTGAACAGAGAAATTGGTGAAAAGAAAACACAGATAAAACATTGAATATCTTGTGCTTTTTTAATTTCATTTTTCTTTAATCTCTTTAGTTATACCTAATTAAGTTCAAAAGCATCACCAAATTCACACTTTAAAGTAAAAAAGGATTTACTGGAAAATTATACCCAATTTATATGAAATGTATGCAAATTAACACTGCATCATCTCCACTATAGAGTTTTGAAGTTTGTTGTACCGAGTATATATTGGTCTTTTTCTTTAACATGGCTTATTAAGTTGAACACTCTCCGAGTCACTGTGTCTCTTAATGTGGAGATGATCTATTTGGAAGCTTCTGAAAATTGCAGCGTGATCTTTGTGTCCCTTGTCAATAGAAACTTTGGCTGCTTAGTAATACTTTCAAACAAGTACTAAATGATAAGACAACAGGCCAAATCAACCCATAAAAGTTCAAGGGTTTGAAAACACCTTTAGGAGTGATACAACCATTTTAAGAAGACACCAATATAGGATAGTTTCATCTGCTAGTCTCTAAATATCCAAAAATGAAATGCAACTTATTTGAGAAAGCAATGGCTTGGATATAAACGTATAACGTGCTTTGCTGTTGAATAAATTAGTTTATTTGAATCTAATTCATCTGCCTTTTTTTTTGTAGTGCTACATTATAGATTTGGGCTGCCGTGGTTGACTAATATGAAGACTGGCATGTTCGCTTGAGTTGTCTTTCATGTCTAGACCATTTGTGAGAAGGGATATTCTGTGTGCAACGTTCATCCCCCACCAATATTTCAATCTGCAGTGAGTATTATGCCAAAAAGTAGCTTGTTCAACACATCACACTAGTCTTTTAAAAACAATCTATATTTTAGATGCTTTTACAGCTTAATATAGGTTGTTATGTACATCTGTATATTCTCCCGGCTACCAAAACGTTAAGAAATCAGGTGATACATCTACCCAAAACCATATCCAATAAGCAAGGTCTAGTCCCTAGCCTAGGTCACAGTTCATTTGTTTTTGGACTGAGTTCATGCCTATTCTTTCTTTAAAAATCATTTACACTTTGTAGAGACATTTTGCCTAAGATAAGTTCAAGCTTGTATCTGGACTATTAGAGGTTTTTCATGGTAGCTAAGAATTTGTATCTTGCACTACTTACCTACACTAGTTTATTATAAATTGGGGGGAGTGTGGAAGGTGCTGGATTATTATTCCCTTCTCATCGATGGTCTAGATGTGCGAGATAACTCTCATGGAGGTAAAGAGAAATGGTGACTGTGGGAAGCATCCACCATTATGGTATTCCCTAAAAAGGTTAGAAGATTTTCAGCTTGTGAAGTTGTTGTATTGCTTGATTTTTAACCAGTGATCTGCTAATGCATCATATGTAATACTTTTTTTTTTGACAAAGGGCAGATCATATGTAATACTTCCGAGTATATATATTTGTTGTGTGAATCTTTTTCATGTAGCAAGGTCCTTTTCAAGAACTGAAGAAGTCAGAAAAAAGCAATTTTTTTTATGGAAGATCAAAGTGAACAAAGGCGTATCTCTTGACTTGTTATCACTTGTTCTCTCATTTATCCATTTCATGGTGCAAGAGAAGACACCAAAGAGGTCGATGTGTGTTTACATGACGTAACGCCATGCATTAAGAGATTGAGCTTGTACAATGATCCATACCATTACTTGGGTAGATTCTAAATGCAAATGAAAGCCTATGTACCAGTGGTGGGCAAAAAACCCAAACCGAACCAAATCGGATCAATCCACCCGAAGTTAAACCGATCCAAACCAAACCGAACTCTTTGATAACCCAAATGGTTTATGTTTTACTCAATCCGAATGGTTTGGTTTGGTTTGGGTTTAAGCCGAACCAAACCGATTTTTATTATATATGTATATTAACATATTGTAAATTTTAATTAAAGTTTTGTTTTCTCTCATACAAAAATTCCAAATATGATTCAAATAATACTATTATATATTCTCTAATAATCTTAATACATAAAAGATTGTACTAAAAAGAAACCTAAATTGAGTTTTTGATTTTTGTTCACTCTATAATTTAGTGAAGATTTGTTCAGTTGGACCATAT
>JABAYD010027632.1:0-13587 GCA_014822095.1 Diplotaxis tenuifolia | reverse complement strand
AAACACAAACTAAAATTGATTAAATACTTAGATGAAATATAAAATTTTAATATTTGGATAACAAGACCTTAATCTGATCCAAACTGAAATGTTTTAGATACCTAAAATATCCACATCACAATTATATATTTAAATACATTGATTATTTTTTAATTTCATATATATAAATATTTTAAAATATCAGTTATCAAATAGTCACAAGTAAATATCTGAAAATAACAAAAAATGTTATACTGAAAATACTTATTTTTCATCCTATGTTTAATTTGGATATTTTAAGTAAATTTGAGTATTTGGTCTTACAATATTCAATTTTTATGTTTTAAAATGGGTATCCGAACTCGAACTCGACCCGAACATGCACGATCCACCAAATCCAAACCAAATTCAAAACGAAATTTATATTTGAATCAGATTTAAAGTTTTTATTCTAAAAATTTGAAATCCGAAAAAATCATTTAAATCTAAATTGATATGTCAATATTTTTTCCGAATAAAAATTTATTCAACAAAATTTCTTCGTACAACGTAAAATTAATAATCTAATTATTTATTTTATTCCATGCATAAGCGCGGGTAATTACCTAGTTATATTATCATAAAGAGACACACATGAATTTTTGAAGAGAGCATGAAGTATATGGAGTTATTCTCCATATTTTTCTTCTAGGATGAAATCCAGTATGTTAATAAAGAAAGTCAAAACTATTTTACATTCACACAAGTAAAATAATTCACACAAGTAAAATAATGTTTTGACTTCCGACTATAGAAAAAAAAATGACACTCTCTGGAAGGAAGAAGCAGTGTGAATTCGTATCTTAGAGATAAGAAAGAGGAAATCTCGTACCAATCTACAAGCATCAACAAATTTGTCTTTGCCTCTGTAAATCTGTCTCTATACTGTGTTTTTTTCTTTTCTTGCGGTCGTACAAAAGGTTCAGAAACAACTGTATAGGCAGTAGTTAATGACCGATTGATTCCTTCACCTACTCTCTCTCTCTCTCTCTCTCTCTCTCTCTCTCTGGATTTAATAAGCCACTTGCTCGATCCCATCTAGGGGAGGCTTTGACTCTCGGAAACATGCCATTTTCTCCTGATTGTCTTTGAATTTCCCGTCCATTGAAACACGAATTAAGCTTCGATTCTTGAGTTGGAAGAAGAGATGGGTAACAAGATCATGTCCATGATGAAGAAAGACAGCAAAGATGGATCTAAGAGCAAGAGAATGAATCGTTCTCAGAGAAAACTGCTTGCTGATGAAGAGATGCTGCATCGTCGAGCTCTGTCCATGGCCATTCATCAAACTCAGCTTTCTCAGAGATTCGACGGATCCATGTCTAGACGGGTCGGGTCTACAAGCACCAGGAAACAACGTACCCTCTCTGACCCCTTTTCTAATGGCAAGCAGCAGGTTCTCACTCCTACTACTACTACTGTGAATCATTTCTTGAAAAGTTCCCATCTTTTACTCATTTTAATATGATATAATGATTATTTTCGACTGGGTCGTTGCCTTTTTGTTCAATAATATTTGATTCAATGATATAGATGTTTTGGTTTAATGATTGTGGGGAACTTTTTCTCTCTCTATATATATATATATGTATATATGAAAAGAAAAGGTCATGATCGATAGTGGAGAAGATAAGATTCTTTTGTTTAAATTAGAAAAAAAAAGATTATTGAAAGTGCTCAGAGATTCCTAACTTACCTGTTGGAAACGCTAACTTTATCCCAGACATGGGTTGGGACCAGGTGAGCTATAAAGCCTATGAATGTACTGATATGCTTTGTTATTGTCTGAAGAACAACTTTTGTTTCTCCTCTTGTTTCTCTGAACTTCTTGTAAGAATTTGCTTGTCTGTTACTTCAAAATTTTATGACTAAAAGAATGAGTTAGAAGATAAGCTCCTGATTCTCTAACACTGCTGTAATTGCATAAGTGATTGATTGTTCATATTCACACATTGTCATTGCTTTATAGATTGATGTTGATACTTCTCTGAAACTGGCTTAAGATGTTATGACAATGAATGATTATAGAATTTTAATTTTGATTCACTACTTTCCTTCCCTCTTTCTTCAGGTACCAGATTTTTCAGAGAATTTGGCAGTGAAGAAATTTGTCCTTGTGCACGGTGAAGGCTTTGGGGCATGGTGTTGGTACAAAATTGTTGCTTCATTGGAAGAGTCAGGGCTGTCTCCTATTACAGTGGACCTCACTGGATCTGGATTTAATATGACAGACACAAACACTGTCTCTACATTGGAGGAATACTCAAAACCATTGGTTGAGTACCTCGAGAGTCTCCCTGAAGAAGACAAGGTTAGACTTTGCTCTCTTTGTTTTGGTTTGGGAGAATGAGAGATACGAGCTTTGTTGTCTTGTGCAGGTTATTCTGGTTGGTCATAGTACTGGAGGTGCCTCCATTTCATATGCTTTAGAGAGGTTTCCAGAGAAAATCTCCAAAGCTATATTTGTATGTGCAACCATGGTTTCTGATGGCCAAAGACCCTTTGATGTTTTCTCTGAAGAGGTGAATAATAAACACTCTTTTATCGCAAATCTATCATCATCCATTTGTAAAAAAAAAACACACTGCTGCAGCTTGGTTCCGCAGAGAGGTTCATGAAAGAGTCGCAGTTCTTGATCCATGGCAAGGGTAAAGATGAGCCTCCTACAGGGTTCATGTTCGAGAAACAACACATGAAAGGCTTGTATTTCAATCAATCTCCCAACAAGGTACACACCTTTAAACACTGAGTTAGCCTTTTTAACTGACACTAGATTTTGATATAAATGATTATTTTGAAATTGTACATTATTAAGTATGTATTACATCAAAGCAGATTTTTTTAAAAAAATATATAATTTATGAATTGATTTATTTGAAATATTGTATGTATATTTTTAACTCTTTCTTAGGTCTAGACGTTTTATCCGGATCGAACAAAAATCAACCTAAAAATATAGGTTTAGTTCAAGTCCGGGTCAAAAAAAAGTTCCTATTAGGTATCTGTATGGACCTACCTGCGTATCTTGATTGAGATCCATTTGGATACTCAAAGTAATCAGATTATTGTGTAAATTATATATATATGTTTTTGTATTACAAATATTCTTTTAAGTGTCAAGATCGGATTTTCAGTTATAGTTTCTATTTTCAAGTAAAATTTCAAAGTTTTAAAATTTATTTTAGATATTTTTCAGTTAATCAGGTAAAATTTTGGAATTTTTATGGTTAGAGTAATTAATGGTAAATAAAAAAGAGTTATATATGAATCCAACATCCTTTTTACATTAGATTTTTAAAATGATTCATTTATAATAGTATAGATTCTTTATGTAGTTGAACTTTTTGTGCCAAAATTTTAGCTTTTTAACATTAGACTTTTAAAATGGTTCATTTGTAATAGTATCTCTATGTTGTTGAACCTTTCGTTCCAAAATTTTAGCTTTCCAAATATTTGTTTTAATTATCGTATCAAATGTGTTTAACCAATGTTTCTGGCTTTTCATCCTATTTCAATCTTCTTACTCGACATGAATGACATACAAAAGTGCTGTTCATTTGGCAGCCGCAGCTTTTCGCAGTTGAGTCTGCGGCTGCGTCTGTTCGTTTTCGTTATCTAGACGCAGCCGCAGACGCAGCCGCAGTTTATTGTTGGTTTTAAAGACGCTAGATATTGACACTGACGCTGGACAAAAAAATATATTTAGTGATATTTGTTTGGCAGACGCCAGACGCGGCAACTATTTTTATTTAATTCATATTTCTATTTATTAAAAAATTTCAAATTTATAAAATTGTATTTTAAAGAAATAAAATGTAGTTTAAATATTTTTACATACAGAAAAATATTATATTTAAATTGTAATAAATTTCTAGTCAAACATATAAATGTAATAACAATTGTTTAAAAAAATATCTTCGATATTTTGTCATTTAATTATAAGTAAATTTAGCATTTTTCACAAGTATGTATAGATTATCTTTATATTAACATCTAAATTTAGAATCTAAATTAAGAATCTAAATTTTTATTTACATAATTTATATTTCTAAATTTAGACTTATATCTTTTGGTTCACAGTATTTTCAAATAAAAAGTGTTTAGAAATAAGAGAGAACAAAAAAGAGCACATAAGATTAAATAGGGAACTATAGAGTTTACAGTGAGTTATTTAGTCTACAAAAATGTTTAATCTTCATAACTCAAGTGGTTTCTTTTTCTCTCTTACGACCTATGCACGTCTCACGCCTAACAAATAAGACCAAAGCAAGACTCTGGTGTGTCCTCTGCTCTTACTTCTTTCTCCATATACACAACAATACATGATAGGTTTTCGGAATTTGTCTGTGTTCCAATGCGGGTGCTATCATCTTAACTTGCCATATCTGCTTTTGCTGTAAGTTACATATGCCAAGGGAAAAAGATGTACAAACTCCTCACACACAAAAACAGACCTTGAGAACAGGAACAGCCTGAGCTTGAAAGGGTCTAAGCTTGAGAGTATATGAACTTGAGAGGGTCTGAACTTGAGAGGGTCTGAACTTGAGAGTATGAGCTTGAGATGAGAGAGCCTGCAAAAACAAAACAGAAAGAATAATCTCAGGAGATTAAAACAACAAGCTGCAAGCAACAATAACCACAAGAGATAAAAACAACAAGCTGCAAGCAACCACAAATGGGTTTAAATAGACGACATGAAGAATCATAAATGAAGATCATTTGCTCACTTAAGGTATCTAGTCTACACGTTTCTAGATAACTAGAATTTGTTATCTATCAAAGTTATATATCTTTGAGGACAAACAAATCATCAAAGCTTACATGAAGAAACCTTATCCATGTTCTAGTCTACTGCCTCTGTTTACATCACGTGTTTAAGTCTAACACAGCCAAAACTAGTCTCTTTTCTCGACGAGATCCAATCCAAACACACAAATTAACCCAGAAACACGATATCAATTTGTCTGCATTCTATACATCTCGTTCATACCACTGTATGTAACAAGAACCAGAACGTCCTAAACACGTTAAAAAGAGAGAGTGAGAGACAGACGAAGCCAATACCTCAACAAGAAAAGGAAGAGATGGGTTTGGTCGAGCTCGTGATGCTATGGAGAAGAGAGCTTCGAGATGCTATGGGAGAGATCCGAGATGCTATGGGAGAGATTTGAGATGTTATGGAGAAGAGAGAGCTTCCAGATGAGATGCCATAGAGAAGAGAGCTTCGAGATGAGATGAGCTCAGAGATGAGTAGATCGAGAGAAAGAGCTTGAGATGTCCAAGATCGAGAGAGAGAGCTGGAGCTGGAGAGGCTGCGTCGATGGGAAAAAAAGATGCGTCTGCGTCTATTAGGTTAGGTATTTTTGGTAATTAGTGAATTAGGTTAAAGCTAAAACAGTAGATAAGTTTAATAGACGCAGAATTCAAGCCGCGGCCGCTGATTTTTTTCGGCATCTGATGCTAGACACTGTGATTACGCGCAGACGCAGGTATGTGCGTCGATGAAACGAACAAGCTTTCGTCAAAAACATAGCCGCGGACGCAGACGCCATATCTGCGTCGACGAAACGAACAACACTAAAGTGTTAAAGAATATTGAAAATCACAGACACAAAATATGTCCATCATCTAATAGTACAGATGCTTGCAGAGTTCATTTATGTGTAAATGAAAACTGTGTGTTTTAATTAAAATCAAGATTGCAACAATTTAGCAAATCCAGCATGAAATCATAATGAAGAAAAAGGTAGATTTAGGAATACCTCAATCAATCATGATCAATATAAAACAATGAAGCAGTTTGTATACGTTATCATTGTGCCTTATACACTTCCTAAAGCCGAAGTTATTATTGTACGTGTAACAATCGTACACTACATTTAAGGTAGGAGAATATTTATGCTATTGAATGTAATTATAAATTTTAGTTACATAAAATAGGTAAAACTAAAAATGAAAGGGTGCAATAACTTTGTTTAAGTAGATTTTTTTAAGACTCCTCTTTTGATAGTATTGATTCACCTCTTGAATTGATTTTGGTTTATGGTTTTCAGGATATAGCACTGGCGATGATGTCGATGAGACCTGTACCACTTGGACCAATGATGGAGAAGGTAACACTGACCGCAGAAAGATATGGTAAAGGGAGAAGATTCTATGTTCAGACACTAGACGACCTTGCACTCTCACCAGACGTTCAAGAGAAGCTAGTGAGAGAGAACAGCCCTGAAGGAGTGTACAAGATCAAAGGAAGTGATCATTCTCCTTTCTTCTCTAAGCCTCAGTCTCTCCACAAAATCCTTCTCGAGATTGCACAGATTCCTTAAGAAGATATCTGAGTCTTCTTTGGAGAGGATATTGAACATATTCTGAATTGAGAATACATTTTTTTTTCTTTGAGAACCTTTTGTATACTTTTTTAGAATCGATTCACTGATAATATTTATACCATTTGAAGATAAACTGATTGAATACACAAATGGGCCTGTATTTAAGATGTTAAAGATACATATACAGGAAGTAGAATAGACAACAAGATGAAGATTGAACATATGGGATCAGAAACAAAATAGATAGAGATCATATCTATGATATATTATTATTCCAAGTCTAGAATGCCGAAATTGGAGAGAAGGATTTTAACTTGGTCGACAAGGTCTGATCCAGTTGCGTACTCTGTCAGCATCCCAACCGCAAAACCAAACATAGCCCACCTGCAAAACAAACACATAAAAGATATATCTCATGTCTAGCAAGTGTCGACTAATTATTGAACCAACCATAGTTTTTGTGTGTAAGAAATGGAGTAATCGTCTGAACTGCCCTTATATGAAAAATGGAAAATGGAGTAATACTGCTTTTATATGAAAAATTTAAAGCTAAAATGTCCTCACTTTTTTCTTTTAATTTTATATATCAAACAAAAAATCATAAAATTAAACTGGAAACGTCAATATTTTTTATTTGATTTATAGAATTTGATAAAAAAATATTTCAAAATCGAAAAAAATGTTTTTTTTTTCATTTTTTCGTGAAACTCATGAAAATATGATTAAAAACGATTTTAATTTTTTTTCCGAATTAGAAAGATATAGAACTTAAACATTTGCCCATGGGTTCACTGATCCATAGGAGGGGGTTGTTTAGTTTTGATTACCCGGAAAGGATTTGATTTGGGGTTTCATTAGGGATGTTGTATTGGGCTTTAATGTTTAGGGTAGTTCCAGCCCATCAAAATTTTTAAAAACCTTGACCCTAATATTTTAATTGTAAAGTATATTGGGCTCATTTAGGGTTGGACTAGAAAATAATGGGTTTAATAAGGGTTGGGCCCTAATAAGAGTTTTTTTAAAACTAAACTGCGCTTCTTCTTCTTCGTTCGCTTCAATCACTGATTCACGGCTCCTCGATTTACCATCTAAGCTTCTTTCTTCGATCTGGTCATTAGAGTCAAGGGTTTCGTCTCTCTCTCTCTCGACTCTCTCAGGCTCTCAAAGCTCTCTGTCTCGACCCTCTCCGTCTCTTGAAGGTCTCTCGTCTCAGACCCTCTCAGCTTCACGATCTCTGTCACAACCCTTTCACGAATCTCTCGCGTCTCATATCTGTTGAGGTATTTCTCACTCTTATATTGATAAGGCTGAACCCCTTAAGGGCTTTAACGATTAGTAATGAATTGATGATTATCAATGATGGTTTTTATTTTAAGATCTGAAGCATTAAACTGATGTTAGATGGTAAAGCTGAGACTGAGAGCTTGTTTCCTCTGATCTGTGATGTAGAGTTTATTTTGTGTTTGTTAATGGGGTTTTACAATGAATGATTGTTGTCTGACTCCTTTCCCGTGGTTTAGATATTGATATGATTTGGTGATTGATCTCTTAGTTTGACTGATCTAGTTGCTTCTGAGTTCTGTTCTCTCTGTTTAGGTACTCATTATTTGATCTGACATTAGTGGCTATTTTGGAGGAGTTTACTTTGTGAGGCTGTTTTGTTGATTTTGCATTATCTTGTTTTTTTACTTAGTTTCAGCTACAGAGCTACTGATACTATGGATCTCACATCGCTTGAAACACTTGCTGCTCTAGAAGCTAAAAATGAGAAGTTAGAGATTCTAGCACATGAGGTAAAGCCTTTCATTTGTTTTGAAATCTTCTGTTTTTAGCTGACTCAAGAGTTTTGATATATTTGTTTTGATACTCTGTTGTGTTCTTAGTCCTTAGCGCCTTGTTTTGATGACATTGATGGGTTATTCTCTTAGAATAAGCGTCATGTACCAATCTTTCTCGAGTGTCATGTTCTTGTTTGTTCGTTTCTAGTGTGCTTGCTTCTGATTTTCTGATTATTTATGCTACTAGAGCTTAGCTTCATGCTCTCTTTGTTTACTCATCGGAATCGTCACTGTTAGGGAGAGGTTGGTTCTTTAGCTTGTTTATGTAACAAGTTTATCTCTTATACAAAAAGATTTGATTAGTTTGTGTTGACAGAATTTATTTGTTAAGGAGCAAAAGATACTGACAAAAGTCTTGAAGCTCCAAAAGGCGAAGGAAAAGGACTCCCAAGAGCTAGAAACATTCTATTTTATTTGATATGTATTATAATGAAATGTGTTTACATAAAAAAAAAATATAAACATGGCTTAAAGGGTTAAGAAGGGTTTAGCCCTCTTTTACATAGTTTAATGGGTACTAAAAGGGTTAGGGTTCACTTAGGGTTGAGCTTAAGCTAAATAGGGCTGGGTTGGGCTGGACTACCCTATACAACATCCCTAGGTTTCATTAAATGATGAGGGGTATGAAGATTAGTGAAGGGTATAGCAGCTTTAATTTTCTCATCTAAGGGCATATGAGCAAATGGCTCTAAGAAATGTTAGCAATACAAACACCGGGAAATAGTATAATTGTTAAGGATATTAGGTTATGGAATAGCTTGATTGTATTGATCACATTAGATTTATATATATATATAGTTAGAGTACAAAGAGTAATAAGGGAACCTAATATACTGCAGTAATGATAGAGCCGTTAGAGCATAATTATATGCTGTCTAATATATACTTTCTATATGTATTACAAAGGAAGGGGCAGAGCAGACTCTCATGAGACAAATGCACAGGCAAGAGGCAAAACTAAATTGAGTTTGAAACTTTAAGCTCTGTCTGTCTGAATTTTGAAACCAGAACTACACTCAAATGCAATTTAAGATCACGGATTGATATGCCAAGAACATCAATTGCAAACTAATGTATCATATAGGACCAGGATGCATATAAGCTTGTGAATGAAACACTAAACATCAGCAAGCTGCACACAGTTTGTTCTCTAGACTACCAATATCCCAACAAGAACACTTGTAATCACTATATATATATTATATGTTCAAGAAGCAACTTCCATTGGAAAAAGAGAAGAAAGTACCTTCCATTGGAGATCTCGTTTTTGAGTTGGAAACCAAAGAAGGGACCTTGGCCAGCAGCTTCAAGTTTCTTCTGCTTAAAGTAATCTTGAAGCTCCTTAGCTTTCTGCCTCTGAAACTCCACCGTGGTTACACTCTTGCCATCAACAGCCACAGCTTTCTGCGGTGGAGGAGAAGAAGGCGGCGTAGGAGGAACTGGTTTTTGCGGAGGTGAAGGCTCCCTGAGAGTAGGAGGAGCGGAGGGCCTTCTCAAGGGGCCTTCCGCCTGAGAACAACTGATGATGAATACACATGGCCTACTCGTCGAGAATCTCAAAGACGATGAAGTTGTCAAAGAAGAAGATGAGGATAAAGGATTAAGAATCTTGATACATTGAATCGGCGGAGCTAATGACATCTTTCGTTTAAAGCCTTTCTTTAACTTGAATTGTCTGAAATTTTCAGGTTGTGTTCTAAATGGTTCTGTAGTGTCTTTTGGTAATGTGTGTGTGGATGAAACATCGCCAAGTCTCATCATTTTGCACATATGGCTTTCGTCAAATGGTGCTTTGGATCATCCCACGCGCGTGGACGGCGCGTGTATCATAATTTAACCTTTGAGTTACTGAATCGAAGTTCTAAAGTTATAAGCACAAACTGAAAAGTGTAAGCATAGAGATGTTTGTTGGATTTTTCAACTCCAAAAGCTGTGGTGTGGATTTATCATTACAGGACAGGGGTAAGTATAAGAAGATGTCGCACAATGAATAATCTTCTCTAACACAGCACAGAAATTGACAAATCATCAAGTGGCTACAAAAGGTACACAGTCCAAAAGTTCCTCTTCTTATCCAGTCTTTTTTTTTGCAAACTATACTCATCTCTCTCTCTCTCTATATATATATATATATATATATATATCAAAGGTGCACATGATAAGAGAGGACAAGACATGTTGAGCATATACCTCAACTACATGAGCTGCGTTTAAAACTTCTTGTTCCTGAAAACATGTCTTCAGCTTCTGCTTTGTTGAGTTTATATATTGTCCGTTGTATTAAGGGAGAACCTGGTTACATGATTGTGCACATACAGCTTTTTCTATTTCCATGATGCAACTCATCCCCTGATTCATCCACTTCACTGCAAATTCAAACATAGCATAATGTTTTCAACACAAATATGGAATCTTGAAAGTACCTGGTATGACAAGGAATGATTGTGAAGCTACAACACAACCACTTAAGAACAAAGAAAACAATTGTCTCAGAGTATATATACCACTACTACTAAAGGGAATTTTACGTAGTATATGAATAAGTTCTAACATTTTTAATCCAACAGAGTATTCATGATATAGTGTTGTAAATAACAAATCTCAAAGTGTGATCTTAAGTTTAGATAATGATAAAGGATGTTCTCAACCTAGCTTTAGTGATTAGCAGATATGGAATGTACGTCTCTTTGATCAATATGAGATGCATCTGCGATTTTGGAATATTGGTTATACCATACGCCAAAAGGCCCAAAACCAACATCTATTAGACACACATACAATACTGTAAAGTCATCAGGGAAAGCATTTATCATACCTAGGCTCAAATTCTCTGACCTCAGCAATCTCAATACCACAGGTGTCAGGCCACTGCACTTTCCTTCTCTCAGCATGATCCAACACGCTGTCTCTACTCACATCATCATCACCATCAGCAAGAACTACATCACTAAATGATCTTTTCTTCAAGCTGCTCTTAAGTGAAAACCTATTACTGACTTCGCAGTTATACTCAGCACTCTGTCGTGCATGATCCTTCTTCCCCTCGCTATGAACTGAAGAGTCAAACGGGAGATCTTGTGGTTGAGAGGGACTTTCCGGTCTTTCGGATTTGCGACCAAAGCATATAAGCGAAGTGCAGCGACGTGAGAGCCAATTCTTAGAAGAATCTAAGTGAAACTTGGAATCAGTTTCTTCGACTACCAAATGATAATGGCTCCATGGAGATACCCTCACAGGTTGTTGTTCATTCTTATGGCCTAGTAGAAGAAGGGCTAGACCGTTGCTATAGCCAGAAGCTGATGAAGAGAAGAAACCTCCTCCTTCTGCTGCAAATAACATCTTTGGCCAATGCTCATCTCCACATCCTAGACCAGTTTTTGTGTGTTTGCAGACTCCAATCCCTACAGAAAATAGTTCACAATCAAATCACGCCATTTTTAAGGAATTAGAAAGAAAACAATATGCAGATAATAAACAGGTTCTTTGTTCTCTGATTTTGGCAAGAAAATATGGACTAAACGCAGCAAAATAAAACCAGGAAAAAAAAAAGATTACAGCACTGTTTCTTGAATCAGCAACTAAAATAGGTTAACGTTCAAGCTACGAAATTCACTACCACTCTACATAGTGAGTTCCACTTTGTTTCACCTTCAGATTTGCAAGGAAACAGTGCAAAAGAAAACATAAAAGTGAGAAATAAGGTATCAAATGGCGAAAAGGGTAAGAGATTCGTGGCTCACCGAGACGGATCTGAGAGACGATAAAGAGATTACTGGAGAAAATGCCGACGTAAGCTCAGAGAGACGGGACCGGCGAGGGAAAAAGAATGCAATTTTACTTTTTTTTTTAAGGAGCAACTTTGATGAATCGCTTTGGTGATGAAAAGGAGTAAGCAGCGGCGCGTATGTGGGGCCCGTTTTGATATTCACTCATGGTTAGAAAACCGACCAGACATCGATTACTTTGCAATTTTCGATGATTGATACAAAATCTGCTAATATGATTTTTCGAATCACTTTGGTGGTGTTGAAAATGTCGCAACTAGCAACTTTTTTTTTTTTACATTCTGACATTTAACGATTCCAGACTGGATAAAATATTTGAAAATTTTGATTTGAACTATTATTTCATTCGATTCGACTCAATTTTTTTTTTGATTTTACCAATTGATTATTTTGATTCAACTCGAAAAATTAAGATATCAATAACTTTACGAATCTAATAAATGTTAAAATTCAATATCCATCGAAAACGAAACAAATCACAGAAAATTATATTGGTTAAATCAAATATCAAATATGACATGTTATATACATATATATATATATACATATATGCATGTATAAAAACTATATTTACTTAGATTCATAAAGTTAATAGTGAAGCAAAAAATTTACTCAATGGCTCATTTTTTACAGAAACAAAATTTCAATCTAATGATCAGATTTTTCTCTTTTATGTTGTAAAAGATATAAGATACACTTACTTTGAAGATTTACGATGTCAAAAAAAATATTTGATAATTTTTCTCTTAACAATTTTTTTTTCAAACAACACATCATATCTAAAGTAGTCATGTTGACATAATCATTGTTGGATTCAATACAGCTAGCTCAAATAGAAGCCCAACCAAACGAGTCCATTAGTATGGTGATAAGGTCGAGGAGAGCTTGAGCACGGGAAGATCAGGGAAAGACAGAAATCTCGGGAACAAGAAATTGTATAAAACGAGAAGAGGGAAGAGGTTGGGAAGACACATAAAACCCTAGTGATCTATCCACACATAACGAACTCGATTTCTCTCTCTCGTTCCCTCATTTAGACCTCCATTTCCCTTTACGTGTATTGAATATTTTTCTTTCAATGTATAAGAAAAATTAAGTCAATAAAAATATATTTTCATCATCCAGAATCTGACTATATTGTTGTCCACTTTATTTCTTCTTTAATCTATTTACAAGTAATCACTACCAAAATAATTAGTGTGGATTTTAGGATCTACATTTTGGCACCATCTGTGGGGGAAGAGAAATGAAAAATATCCTTACCAAAAATCAGATCTAAGATTCCTAAGCACGATCATGATTCTCACGCAAACATCATTTGGTTCCACTGAACCAAGAACGACCAACGCCGATCTCCCAAGAATCAGATCTAAGATTCCTAAGAACTGTCCACGTTTTTTTTTTATCTGCAAGAAATTATTAGTAACAATCTAAACTAAATTAAAAGAGATTACCTAATAGTGGGTTGCCTCCCACTCAGCGCTTTGTTATAGTCTTTTAGCTTGACTTTGGAGATCTGGTTTAGTCCGGATGAGAATGAGAACATGCTCCAAAACAAGTCTCAATGTCCAATCTCTGAAGCTTTATCATTCTTGTGTGAAAGCCTCCTCCATAGAC
>JABAYD010027626.1:3453-23067 GCA_014822095.1 Diplotaxis tenuifolia | reverse complement strand
ACGTCGTTTACTTTATAACATGTAACCGGGTACATGTTAGTGGAAGGGGTAAAACCAGGGAGAAAGAAGGCTAAATATCAGATAATGCATTACATCAATATCAGTGTTAGATACTTAATTTACCTCTCAAATTTGGCTATCTCGCCAATAAGCCCTTACTTATGTCATCCGTTCCAGAAAAAACATACTTTACATATATCAAATGTACAAACAAATGGTCTTGTTAGACATTAGGATTTTTTTAATGGTTCGGTTAGATTTGTCTCTTACGTTTGTTTATATGGGTGAATAGAAAATAAATTAAATATACTGTGATGATTTAGTTATGAAAATACAAAAAAAAACAATTTAATAACTTTCTGTAGAATGTCCATTTAAAAAAATAACACATGAAAATAAATTATGACTTATATTTTAATATATTAGACTAAATTTTAATCCGCACTTTGCAAACCTGAAATATTTTATGATGAAAAGTTTCAATAATAATTACCAAATATTTTGTTAATTTGAAAAAAAAATTGTGTAGTTAAAATACTTTTGCATTTAAATAAGTGGTTTTAAATTTGACCAGAACCCGCGGTTTAACTGGTTGATTCAGCGATCTAATCATTTGGTTTAAATTTTTTAAAATTTTCATATTTATAAAAATCATCAAAACCCAAGACTAACCTATTGAAATGATGGAAAACTAATATGTAATATTTAAAATTTATTGTTGGAAAATTTTAGGTTCACCAACCAATAGTATTGTTTTTAAAATAAAAAAGATAAAATAAAAACAAAAACAAATACTAGTAGTTGCCAAAAAATGTTTTTAATGTTTTTAACGCCGTGAGCAAAACACTATACCCTCAACCCTAAATCCTAACCCCTCAACCAGTGGGTAAACCCTAAACCCTTAGATAAATCATAAACACCAAATAAAAAACCCTAAATCTTAAAAATACTAAACCCTTAATCCTAACCCTTGGATAAATTCTAAATCCTAGAGTTTATGATTTAATCTATAAGTTTAGTGTTTTAGATTTAGTGTTTAGTATTTAGGGTTTAGTGTTTTATTGATGGCGTTAACAAATATTTTTTTAAATTAATTTTAGCAACTATTACTATTTTTTTTCAAGGGTTTAGAGGTTAGGATTAAGATTTAGTGTTTAGTGTTTTTTATGTAGGGTTTAAATTTATCCCGGAGTATTAGGTTTATCCAAGGGTTTAGTGTTTGATGACGATGTTAAAACTATTTTTTTGCAACTATTATACTTTTTTATTTATTTTTACTTTTTTTTATTTCAAAAACATAATATAAGTTGATAATATTTAGTTTCATTTTTAAAAAACATCAAATATGAAATAATCCAATATTATTGGTTGGTGGAAGTTCACCTAAGGGGTGAACCCAAGAATAAGTTATATTTAAACTTGTAAAAATAAGTTCTATTTATTTTTCGTTGTTTATAAATTATTTGAATTTTTTAAAATTATTTAATTTATATAAATCACTTGAAAGAAAGTTACTAGAAATTATTAAAAAGATGGGAGATAATATTTTGTATTGTTTGGACACAAGATTAATTATAGTTTTGTTTGGAAACATTAATAGTAGTATAAAGAAAGAAGTATATTGTTTGAAAATATGGATAATAGTATTAAGAAATGAATATTAGTGATTTAATGTATGTTTGACTATAAAGTAGAAAGGTGTATTTGATTTAAAATTTTACAAAATAAATGTTAAGTCCAACACAATGTTTCAGTTTTGATAAGACAGATGATAAGACAGATGAGCTCAACATAATCAAGGTTTATATCTATTGTTGTCTCGGCAGAATGGCTCGGGTGGCGTGTCCTTCTCTGTGTCCTTCTCATTCGTGCGAGGCGTCTCATTGTTTGGGATTTTTTTATGTCTTTTAAGCAGTTGGTACGACGAGGTCACACCTCTCTGGTGCGACTGGGTATTCCAGGTTCGTCTTGTGTCGTCTCTGGCAGCTTTTGAGGTAACCGTCTATGAGATTTGATAAAAAGACATAACATAGTTTGGTAGAGCAGTGATCACTGACTTGATCACCACCTCTTTGCCTTCCTTTGAAAAAAAAATTAAACCTGCAACCGTTAACTTGGATGTGTAGTCGTTTCTGCACAAAACCAAATATTTTGGTTTTTGATCCTCTCA
This sequence comes from Diplotaxis tenuifolia, assembly GCA_014822095.1. Lineage (NCBI taxonomy): Eukaryota > Viridiplantae > Streptophyta > Magnoliopsida > Brassicales > Brassicaceae > Diplotaxis > Diplotaxis tenuifolia. Next base: position 20,897 of record JABAYD010027626.1, on the reverse strand, counting down.
AGTTTTATGGCAGATCCAAATATGAACCCATTCCTCCTATATTTTGGATACCTAATATGTCCCGAAGCTCCTGCTGTACAAATTCCTCAATTCTAATGTCAAATTGGATAGAAGACTTCTGGAAATTTATCAATAGCCCAGGGACTACCTCATATTCTTTGAGGATTCTGAGAATAGTATGGCATTCATCCGTTTGTGCCTTACAGAAGAATAAACTATCATTTGCAAAAAAAAAATGTGATACCGATGAACAAGCTCTAGCCACTCTCAGACTTGTTAGTTGTTTCTGCCTTTCGGCTTTTTATATTCCCAATGAGTGACTTCACACACAAAATAAACATATAAGAAGATAGAAGATTTCCCTGCGGTAACCCCCTATTTGGAACGATATTCCCTCGTGGGTGTCCATTTAAAAGTACCATGGAGTGCATCAGCTAAACCCATTAAGAATCAAACTCCATCTTGGTGAGTAAAACCTGAATAAAATCACACTCTACCCTATCATATGCATTGCTCATGTCTGCTTTGATTTTCATAAACTTAGCCTGACACAATCTGTTGGTCCTTAAACCATGGAACATTTTCAGAGCAATAAGAATATTATCCGAGATCAATATTCCTAAATCAAAATCTGATTGGGTTTCTGAAATGAGCTTGGGAAGACAAAAATTTAAGCTTTGACAAAGAACCTTCGAGATAATTTTATAAACCACATTACAAAGACTAATCGGTCGCGTCTCTGTCATCCTTGTTAGCCTATCCGTTTTTGGGATTAACCAAATATCTGTGTTGTTTAACCTTGTGTCCAAAATTCCGGTTCGTAAAAAATATTAACCATTTCCAGAAGATCCTGCTTTCAAACGTGCCAAGAGTATTGGAAAAAAACGATGCTATTCCATGTGGTTCAGGAGCTTTCTCCGGGTGCATCATAAATAATTTATTTATAATTTAAATTTAATGAAATCTAAAGATAAAATTTGATAAGCTAAATAAATTAACTTATGAAAATTATTTGTATTTATACTGAAAAGCTTAGGAAGTTCTTTAAAATACAAATAAAATTTGTATTTTTGAAATAAATATATTATCTGAATTTACTATCATTGCGCTTAGACATATAAACCCTTAGTCTAATGATATATAGCTCTCATAGAAATTTTCTTCTACCTCTCAAAATTTTGATCTCTTTGTTTCTCTGGTGCGATGGTTCTCACCGTCGCTGGAGATCTCTCTCTTCCCCTCGCATCTTTCTTTTGCAGGTCCTCATTTTCTCTCTGATATGCTCAAAACCCTAAGGTTTTTTTTTGGGCCGACACTCGGCATAGATATGTCCGCAGAGGATTTGATTTTCGGAGCTTGTTGGGGGTCTTGGTGTGATGGCAAAGTCTGTAGATCAGCAACAAACTGGTGGAGTCAGCATTTAGGTGTTTTTCATGCAACTCCCGGAAGTTTTGTTTTGCTCACGGTTCTCTTGCATGGTTATGGTGGTGCGTGGGGGATATGTGAAGGGATTTTTGTGATATCTATCGTTTCCGCATTTCAGTTTGAGTGGAGTTTTCACACGCTCTCGTCTGCTCCCAATCTTTCCGTGAAATTTACCAGTTTCTTATCGGTGGCGGATCCTTCTCTATAGTTTTGGAGTTTCGTAGATCGGAAAGGGCTTCGCTCGCAGGTGGAAGAGGCAATCTCCCCTGGTTTTTAGTGGTGGTGCGTGTCTAGTGTCGAAGGCAGTGCATTTGTTCGCCTTGTCTCCCTCTTTCCTCGGGTGGCGTGTGTGGCTTTGGCTCATCCCAACACTGAGTCACTGTGGACATAACCAACTCATCTCCAGTGTGGTGAGCCAAAATGCGGTGAAACATGGATGGACATAACCAACTCATCTCTAGTGTGGTGAGCCAAAACACGGTGAAACATCATCTTGCGATGTGGTAGTGGTTTTGATGGTTGTTTGGTTTAGGATTCTGGGGTCAGTGTCCCTGACGGATTCTTTCATTAGTCTTTGACGAATCCCAACATTTTTTTTATAAACATTCATCAATTTAGATTTTCTTTTAAAGCATCAATTTAGAATGTTATTGGTAAAATATACATGTTTCATTAACTAGCCGCGGAGATTGATTTCATCCAACAAATTTTAGGATAACTATATAAATTAATAATCAAAAAATGCGCACACGTACACACACACAAACAAACCATAATTTTTATAAACATTCATCCATTCAGAAAAAAAATTAAAGCGTCGATTTAGAATGTTATTGGTAATATATACATGTTCACAAAAGATTGATGTACTAGCCGAGATCAATTTTGTCCAACAAAATTTTAGGATAACTATATGAATTAATAATCAGAAAATGAGCACAAAAACACAAACAAACAAAGAACTGTTTTTGCAAATGTCCCCAAAATATAGTGAAGCGAATTTTGCCAAGATGTCAGATCGTTTTTTACGTTGAAATGTGGTTAGGTGTACAGATAATTATGTTTTTATCTAGAAAATATATAAAATTAAATGTTTCTTTACTTTATGTGCACTATTCTAAAACGATAACTAAAACGAAACAGAAGGACTAATAATTTATGGATCAATTTTTTAAATATACATGAAGAAAGATAATATTATGCATCTACCCATTGTACAATTTAAAAGTACTGTATATTTTTATGTCTTACATTTTCTAAATTACCCCAATGTCATCTACATCATTCTCTTTCTTCTTCTCATGCCACTTATTCTCTTTCTTCTTCTCAATTTCTCCTTCTTCTTCCCAATTCCTATCATCATCATCGAAACGAAGATGGAAATCAATGAGGGTGACGTGAACGTGACAGCCAGTGACGGCGAGGAGGAGGTGGGCTCGGTGGAGTGGACATCACGGGGAAGGGGGAGGGGATCCAGCGGACGGAGGTGACAAAAGGGGAGACGGCACCAGGCGGAGGGCGACGCGGCCGTGACGGCCGGCGACGGTGAGGAGGAGGTGGGCTCGGTGGAGTGGACAAAGTGGGGGAGAGGGAGGGGATCCACCGGACGGAGGTGACGAAAGGGGAGAGGGCGCCGGGCGGAAGAGATTTCGATTATTTGGGGTGTGTATTTTTATTAAAATCTAAAATTTCATTTTTGTAATTGATGGTTACTGAAAATATGGAAGAAGAAGTCACTGCAAACAGATAGAGAAAGAAAAGAAACGAACAAGGTAGCATAAGAGAGAGAAAGTTGGAAAAATATTGACAAATTAATATTTAATTTTAAAATTTTCATAATGTTGTAAAATTATAAATTACTAAAAAAAATTAAATACCCCACACAAAAATTGTTATCAATGATTTTATTTTTTATAAAAATATAAAAATGATCAAAAACAATATAAGTATAACTATAATTTAACCGATATCAATATTAAAAATGTATTATATTTCTACGATAATATCATTTAAACTTAATTGTATATCATATAAAATATAAAAATTATTTTTTAAATCAATAAAAATTTATTTATATGTTTACACCAATTTAATTATATGTAATAGTTACTAAAAATTTTATTATCAATAAATATTTGTTATTTTATAATATGTAAAAAACATAAATAGTATATATATAATATTCATCTCGCGCGCGAGTCCTCACCTAGTATCTTAGTATAATGTCATTTGTAATTTTAAAAATCTTCCATTTATTGTGTTTGTTGTTATATACCGACTTTTAAATAATAATATATAATATTGATCTAGAATGTCTAACTGCGAGGTGGTAGATGCTGATTGAAGATTTGAAGGACACGAGCGGTTATCGGTTTGGTTTGCTTAACGAATCTTATTCACTACTTGTCAACAAAAAAAAAACGAGTGAAGATAGTTTTTCCTCACACTTAATATAATCTAATTATCTCTTCAGATTTCAATCATGGAGACACTAAAACATAGGGTCCGATTGGAAAGAGCTGTAGCTTTAACTTTTTTGTTGTAGAAAAAAATCTGTAGATTTTTTGCTGTAACTTTAAATTTTATTTCTTTAGAATTTTATGGAAAGCTCTAAAAAATGCTGTGGATATTTGGCTCTGCAGAGCACTTGTACAGCTGTAGGTTATTTCTAGAGCTATAATTTCATTTGTTTTATTAAACCTTGATTGCTTTCAATTTAGTGCTTTAGAAATAAATAGAACTATAGATTTTTTTTATTAAAGTTTGATTGCTTTCGGTTTAGTGCTTTAGAAATAAATGAGGCTGTGGAAAGCACCTACAGCAACTACCAATCACACCCATAATCACGTTTCTATGGCCCCAATTATTAAATTATTTACGTCAAAGAAAAAACAAGGCAAATACCATTAATGGAGTTATCGCAAACTCCTAGCATTATACTTATTCCCTAGGTAATAATCCGCATTTTACACGAAATATTTGATTATTAGTTTGATTATTTTTAATAAATAGATATTAAGTTATTTAATTAATATTTATTTTGGTTTATTCAGTTATTTTTTTGATGTTTTTGGTTTTTTGGTGATAACCTAAAATTACTATTATTTGTTTATTTTCATGTTATGAATTTTAGATAGTCATGAAGTCGAACTAATGGTTTCGTATTATATTTTCTAGAGGTATAATAGTTAAAGAGAAAAAAGAAAATTACTAAGACAAATCATTTTACAATTTGATCGGTAGTAAAAGAAGCATTAAGAATAATAATATTTTAACTTCAAAAAAAAATAGATACTTCAGTTGTGGTGAATACTCATTATAAAGTACTCACATTAAGGTACACATATATATGTATGTAAAAGTATATAAAAATGGTTGATAAATATGTAAAGATACTGTTAAATAATATTAAATAACATTTTGTTCAAAATAACAATGAAAAATAAAAAAAATTAAAAAAATTAATTAAAAGTAAAATAGGTGAGGACATTGGTGAATTTTTTTATATTAAGAAAATAAAATTGTATCCGTAAATATGGGTGGGTAGGGATCGAATATCCTAGTATTTGGAGGCATTCATGTCAATTCGATCTTTAGCCAACTAGATATTCTGTGAATCGAAAATCCAAAATGTTTTAGAATTTTAAAGAATATCCGAGTTGATCCGTAAATAAAATAAAAATAAAAATATATAAAAAACTAATAATAAAATTTTATTACAAAATAAACATTATTTAATTTTGAAAAAAATTTAATGCCTAATTTTGGACAATTCTTAATTGCTCAAGAGGTGTTCCATGGTTTAAGGGCTAATAAGGCTTGTCAGGGGAAGTTTATGGCTATAAAAACATATATGAATAAAGCGTACGGTCGTATAGAATGAGATTTTATTCAAGCTTTACTGCATAAAATGGACTTTGACCCCCCATTGGACAAAGATTATGATGGAATGTATTTCGTCCATCCAGTACAGAGTTTTGATTAATGGACAGCTACGAGGGTGTATTTTTCCACAGAGGGAGTTGCGAGAAGGGGACCGTGCATGCCCGGCGTTTTCCCATTTCTTTTTGCAGATGATAGTCTTTTCTTCTTGCAAAGCACAACCAGAGGAATGTCAAACGATTCTCACGATTCTTAAAGAATATGAGGCAGCTTCAGGGCAATTAATTAATTTTTAAAAATCCTCAATTCAATTCGGACACAAGTTTGGCGAGGAAAATCGACAGGAGTTACGGGATATTCCAGGTATTCAAAACTTGGGAGGTATGGGGTCATATTTGGGTCTCCCTGAGAGCTTAGCTGGATCAAAAATTCAGGTGTTTGGGTTTGTGCATGAAAGGTTAAATAAGAGGGTTACCAGTTGGACTTTTCGATACTTTACTAAGGGGGGGGAATGAAGTGATTATTAAGTCAGTGGTTACAGCTTTACCAAGTCATGTGATGTCATGTTATAGATTACCTAAAGCTACAACAAATAAACTCACTGGGGCAGTAGCACAATTTTGGTGGAGCCCTGGGGGTAGTACAAGAGGTATGCATTCGAAGTTTTGGGACAAATTATGCATAGATAAAGAGAATGGAGGCTTATGATTTAAGGATATTGAGGATTTTAATATGGCAATGTTGGGTAAACAATTATGGCGACTTATTGAGAAACCAAACACTTTGTTTTCTCGTGTTTTTAAAGGTCGGTATTTTAGGAAAGCATCTCCTCTAGAACCGATCCGATCACATTCTCCATCGTATGGATGGAGAAGTATGATCTCTGCTAGATCTCTGGTTAGCAAAATGACTTATTAAACTGGTGGGATCAGGATCCTCCATCTCTGTATGGAATGATCACTGGCTCCCAACCACTCATCCGAGACCAGCCAATAAAAATCAACATAACCTTTCTCTGGATATCATAATGGACTCACTCATCAATGCAAATACGCGAACATGGAATATGCCAGTTATTCGGGCTCTGGTAGATCCCCAGGATGTGGCAATAATAGAGAGCATACCTCTTAGCAAGAATCAGATGGAAGATAGGGATGGATGGCACTTCACTAAGAATGAGAAATATACGGTTAAGTCGGGCTATCAGGTAGAACGGGTTTATCCAGAGAAAGAAAGACCGGTTGAATTTTAAGGACCTACAGTGGATGTGTTGAAAGCTTTTTGTTATAGAGTTAGGTGCCCTCCAAAGATAAAACATTTTATGTGGCAGTTATTATCGGATTGTAGTGCAGTGAGGAAAAATTTGCAGGCAAAAGGGATAAGAGGAGATCTGGGGTGTGACAGATGTGAAGCTGCAGAGGAAACAATTAATCATGTGTTTTTTGAATCTCCTTCTGCACGCAAAATCTGGGCACTATCAAAGATTCCCTCCAATCCAGAAATATTCCCTACAGATTCAATTTTCACAAATATGAATCATTTATTTTGGCGAGTCATCCCAAAAATGGCGGATCATCATTTTGCATGGATCTTGTGGTATATATGGAAAACACGAAATAGTAAAATTTTTAGTAACTTGGACATTGAGCCAAAGGATACACTTATTCTGGCAGAAACTGAATCAACCTTATGGAGTGAGGCACAAGTGAGGGTTGAACAGGGGATGACGCAACACCAAACAACCACCATTTTACCTGACATCCCAGGACGCTGGTGCTTTGTGGATGGATCATGGAAAGCACATGATAAGTTTGATGGACAAGGATGATATAGTACTCTCGAAGGGTTTGTGGGTTTAATGGGTGCAAGAAATGTCAGAGCTAGTATATCACCTCTTCACTCAAAAATAGAAGCACTCATTTAGGCAATGGAAAGTATGAGGAATTTGCGTCAATTTCAGGTTACATTTGCAACGGATTGTTCTCAATTGGTGAAGATGGTTTGAGAACCAGAAGAGTGACCAACTTTTGCAAGTTACCTCGAAGATATCAAGAAGCTCAAAGAAAGTTTCACCAGCTCTACCTGGATCTATGAACCGTGAACACTGAATACATGGGCGGATAGTCTTGCACGAAGTGTGAGAACTCAATCGTCTCACGTTGTTCACATGGATACAGAGCTTCCGGTTTGGTTCGCATAGTCTATATGAGTCTGTATTTTGATGTCAAAAAAAATAAAAACCTAATATAATAAATTTAATAAAGAAAAATTTGTAAAACTTGTATAAACTATAATATATATATAACATACATATATATATATATGCACATAACGGAACAAATTGGATATCCGTTCATAAAAAATATTGGTATTTGTGATTTTCTTATTTTTTGAATATTGTATTTTAGTTTTTTTAGTAACTTGCTTGCTTAAATTGAAATTGTATTTTAGTATTTGATTTGCTTCGTAGAATTACGGATATCTTGATTTGTTGGTTCAAATAAAAATGGATAAAGAATTGAATCTAAATTTATGAATATTTTTCTAAACTTTATACATATACAATAAAAAATAATATATATAAATTTAGTTTTCGATTCGTAATCTGTTTTGATTTGAACCGAAAAATTCAAAGTTTTGATGGGTCTTGCATGTGAATTTTGAAATTGAAAAAAATATATATAATATGAACATATTTATGAATATAATATAAACGCATCATCATATTTATTATCAAATCTTTGTAAAATTTTCTATTGTCTATTATATCTTTTAGAATGTTTCTCCTTTAATATATAAGGGATTGTACTTATGGTGAAGACAAAGTGATCCACATATTTACGAAGGTACTATTGATGTAGTATAACTTTGTAAAATTGATGTAGTTATTATTTTTCAGCTTTTATTTGTAAGAAATTTGCATGCGTCTAGTAAAATTGGGAAAATAAAAATGATTTTATGACAACCGGATATGTTCAATTCATATGCAAACACACAAAAACACCGAAGATGACAAATGAAAAACACATTAGCTCAAGACAAGTCCATCTTCCAACCAATCTTGTCACACCAACATCGTTATATTACTACTTTTTAGCGAATTCAATTAATACACTTGTCATTATTAATTAGTAATGTGTACAAATATGTTGTAGCCGGAACATGGTCAGTTTTGTGATTTAATTATGGTAATCAAAATTGATCAGTTATGTTGTAAATAAAACTAGATCTTGACTTGGGCACCGGCGCGGGTTCAACTTAATTTGTGAAAGCATAATATACTCATAAATCATCGATTATTACTGTGTTTCAGAAATTGTGATCGTATGGAATGTAATAGGACAGTGGTTTGATTTTGGATTCATTTTTTGTGGGGTTCTTTGTGTTCTTAGTTTTTTTAGTTCTAGAGATATAAGATATGTTCGGTTATCTATGTAAATTGATTTGCGTCCGGTTCGATTCTTTTGGTTCGAGCTAGGTTTGGTAACAATTATAATAAGCGACTAATATCAGATAAGTTTTTGGTTCCAATATGATAACTGTTTGGTTACGATTTTTAGGGTTGATTTTAGAATAATCGGGATAAAACTGATTTTGGGAGAGGAGAGGTGTTTCGGATAAATATCCAGCTACAAAAACAAAATTTTAATATTTTAGTTAAAACTATTTAAGTATTTTGCATCTTTATGATAATTTGAATAGTGTAAAATACTTCAGATAAAAGATATTTGAGTATTAAATTATTTGAAATGTAAATTGTTATTATCTTAAAAACTGGTGTTATTTTTAATTTAGTCAACAATAAATAAAATTGGATATGGTCTTTATATAAAATATAAACTAAAAGTACAAATTACTACAATGGGTCAAATGATCAAAGTGGATCATAACAAAAAATAAATTAAACAAAAGTCCAATTCTATTATAACAATGTTTAAAATCCCAACTCTATTAAACTTATAGTCAAACTACCTTAAACTCTTTATTACTACTATTTAAGTGTCCAAACAAATCTAATGGGTACTACAGTTTTAATAAGATAGACTAGATTTTGATCCGCGCTTGAGAAGCGCGGATTTTGTTTTAGTTGTAACAAAATGTATCAAATGATTCGGTTTCTATCATATGATAGTTTTATATGTGAAATTTGATATATATTTTACCTTTTTAGTAGGGTCTTTTCATAGAGTTTTGCATAACCGAGTCAGTTTGTGGTTGAACTGAGAATCGGAAATTAAGTGTTGTAAGAGTATGAAGAATTAAAACACATATTAGATAGAAACCAAAATTGGATGGGTCCTCATAGTAAATTTTGAAAGCTATGCGAAAGCGCGGGTATTGTATCATTTTGACCCGCGCTTTTGACCCGTGCTTTTTTTCTTGGAATCAAATATTTGCATAATTGGAGTTGGATGAGTAAATATTCTGATAGAGGGAATCTCTAAAAAATAATTGATGTGTAACTATATATAAATAGGATAAGAATACTGATTTAATCTTTGATATCTACAAATAATGTGTTCAGGTAGTTACATTTACGATTGATCTGAATAACAAAATCCTATAATGGTTGATTGATAAAAATGCTAAATATATTATTAAAAATATTCAAATTAATAAACCGAAACAAAAAATACATTAAAATTCTCCTTCAAATATCAGATTTCTGCTTCTCACCTTTTAGATTTTGCCTGCCAAACAAAATTGTGTTTGGCTGATAAATCAGATTTTCCAAAAATTTCTACTTCAACATGAAACTTGTTATTTTCAATCCACATGTCAAAATAGGATTTATATTGATCATAAATATGGAAAAATGTCTTCCTGTGGATCCCTGCAACATTGAAACATATACAAGTTTTCAAGATGTCATTAAAGTAAAGCTAACAAAGTTATAAAAGCCATACATTAGTTGTGATTCGGTAGAATAAACTCAAAATGATGAAATGATAATACCTTTTTTTGAGATGGACATCCTTTATGCAATGCATACCTTCTGTTTCTTAGCTAGTTGTATGAAGATTCTCAGCAAATTTACCCCAAAGGCAGCAAGTTAATCTCTGACCACTAATAGAATTGCATATCAAGTTATAAATCAATATGTTTATAGGCCTATATCTTTTATATTAAATATGTAAAACTTATGAAATGTCCACTAGACTAAACTCAACTTATTCCTTTTGTTTCTCACCACTACACCCTATGGTTTCCAGATCACCCAAGTCTTGAACTTGTCCAATAACATCAAGATAAAAATATACTCGTGTTAGATACGAACACAACAATGGAGATAATTTATAAAAGTAGGAGAAAACTGACCAATAAGAAAGTTTGTATCTATGATACTTTCTATGGTTTTGAAAACAACCGGATCAAGAAACATGTTGTCATCACGGTTCCTCCATACTCCAACACGAATATGTTTTGCCAATTCAAGAATGTATGTCTTGTTACACGAGCCATGGATCTTAGTTCCTATATAAACATAAAATAAAACAGTATTATTTAGGTTAAACTTTTACGAAATGATGATATCTAAATCAAAAATCTATACAAAACAATAAACATACATTTGCATCACAAAGGATTACTTCCATGGTCTCTCCTATGTCTTTCATGAAATGTCTCCATGTATGAAGGATTTTGACTTGGGTGCGACATGCAGTCTACTTCAATCTTATATCGCTCAAGAAAGACAACTGCAAATTATTAGCCATTTTTGTTTTAAATTTTTCAAGGAATGATGATTACAGTGATTAAGAGAGGCTATATTTATAATAGGCAGGGATGATATACATTTAGGTTACGGAAATGTAGACGATTTAAGAAAATATCTCTTTCAAAGAATAAGGAATATTTCTTGAAGATATTTTGAATTAGTTAGGAAGTTTAAAGTGTAACAGTTAATGGTAATGCAACTACGGTAAGATACCAAAATTTATGGAATCCAACAAAGAATAACTAACTACGATATTGATTGTCGTTAATCTATAAACTTGTAGATGAAGCAATTTATTTATTTTAGTAGGAAGATAGTTATAAAAAAACAAATCTGCTATATTTTATGTACAGAACGTATCTCTTCCATTAAATATCACGGTTAATAAATACGGGTAAATTCAGTGAGACATTTTTAATATATGAAGAAAAAACATGAAATGAAGGACATTTGGAAAGATTCTCCATTCTCAAATGTCTTAAAATGGTTTAGATGTATATATGAAATAAATTATAGAAGTAGTGAGAGATTAATAATGTTTGATATATGAAGAGAACTCATGAAAATGTCGATATAGGAAGAGAATGGAGAAATGGCTATATGTAATATGTGATATAATTTGTAATATATGTATTATAAAATGTAATATGAGCTTATAAAGTAAATTTTTTGAAATATAAGGTGTAGTACAACTATATGAAAATCTTAATATATGAAATATAGCATCATACCATGGTTAGAGTAATATGAGTTTATAAAATATATATAGTCTTTGAAATATAAGGTGTAGTACAACTATATGAAAATATTAATATATGAAATATAGCATCATATTATAGTTAGAGTAATATGAGTTTATAAAGTCGATATATAATTCATAGACCAAAAAATGTTAACCAAAAAATTATAATGTAGTCAATCTATAGACTGAAATCGTGTAATATAAGGTCTATAACACAATATAAATGTATGAAATATCGTATGGAATATGGTTAGCGTAATTAATGGGAAGAGAGAGAATAAATCGGGTATATTTAATATGTGATATGATTTGTAATAATCGATATATATATGTAAGATCAAAACATAAATTACCATAATGCCATTAATTAGGTTGCATACAACTTCCATCAGTCAATTTTTCAAGGGTGCCTTCTCTTTTAATAGTATAGACTAGGTGATAACCCGCGTCCTGCGCAGGATGAGTAAATTGAGATGATTATTATTTAAATCTATAGGTGCATTTTTTTTATATAATGTAATCGCATATGTTTTTTTATTTAATTTTCTAGTGTAATTGGATAGGTGCATTAAGGTTTGGTACACGAAACATAAATTCCTTTAAAATTAAGCAAAAACTTCTTTAAATTTATTATGAATATAGAAAACACGTAACATATATTTGAAAAATTAACTAATTCATAATATAGTTATCATGATAATAATTAAAGCAACATAAGTTTCCGAAAAATAAAACACCAATTAAAAAAAATGTTTTTCAAATCTCTTGCTCTGCAATCTTATAGGAAATCAATACGAATGAATAAATTTACAAAACAAAGTACACATTTTTAATCATCTCTACAAAATGAAATAATATACCTATTTTTAAGAGCATCGATTACTGGTACATCATTGGGTTCAAAAATGATTTTTGAAAACCCAACAATATTTGAGATATTCTTCAGTTTTCCTTATTATGATAAAAAAACAATATCAGAAGTAGTTTAATGGGATTTAATATCCAAGAAAGTTTTTTTAAAAAATTAGTACAATACATTACTTATTCCCCAATTTATTTTCCAGAACTGTAACACGCAGAACTGTAACACGCAGAGTACAACATTTGCGTCTATAGAATTCCATATGGTTTGGAATACATGAGCAAGTGCTCCATATATAAGCAACACAGTTAATGACAATATTACTGTAATTAATGAAAAACATAACATTTCAGCAAACATGAAACTAAGTAAAATAATCTATTTTGTACCAGCTGCGCGTAAAACTTACTCAATGTTTAGTACAAAGAAACGAATTTTATGGTCGATGAAACCATTGTTTCCGTGAGTGGGTTCTGTCATATATTCTTCAAGAAATCCTACTCCAACTGGGTTATGTCATATATTCTTCAAGAAATCCTACTCCAACTATCGCCCCATATACGTCTGGTTGATATTGTAGAAAAATAAATTACCAATCTTAATATAGACATCAATAAATATGAAGTAAATAAATTTTATTAATACAAATAGATTAGAATGTATAGGAAAGATAACAATAGAAAAATTAGGGTGGAGTAATCCACGATAGATATCGTCAAAGTCTGGAAAACTATAAAAGTTGGTCCTGGAAAATGGAATGATCGTTGAAATGACAGCGTATTTGTCGAGGTGAATATGATGTTGGTTCTTCGTCAGCCGAAGACGATCTAACGCAGGATTTAGTTTGAATATTTTTATCTCATAGTACTGATCTTCCTCCAATGGCATTTCAACTGAAGCATCAAAATCTCTGAAAAATGTTGCTTCAATTGTGTTTTCACGTTCAATATCAGTACTAATGCGTTAGTAAATCGTAACAACAATTGTGCACACATATTCTTCAAAAAATAACAGTAAATATAACTAACTTTCTCATCTCCTATTATTAGAACTGATTTCTGGAACGTTGATACAACTACTGTCTTCCCCTTTTGGATAACCTTAATACGTATTGGAAGCAAAGGTTTGAGAAGACTCAGTTCTGCCAATGTTGTATGACTACCCATTTCGAAAAAGTGAAAAAGTTTGGGTTAGATGGGTTAACGAAGTTGATGTATATATATAATTTGTGTTTAAACTATATATATAACATAACTCGCGATATCCAAGTTAATAATATCGGGTATCACCGAATTCCTTAAATCAAGTTTTGCAATTCAAAAAACCTTTGTTTTATGGAAGGGTGTATATTCTGTAATCATACGGACTTATTAATGCGATTATTTCAGGACAGTTCCAGTGAAGACAACATATAAGCATGTCAGGCATTAATGCTTAGGAATAAAATCAATTCAAGATGACATATAGCTAAAATGATAAATAGAATAGCCATATTAGTGGAATAGATCGATTTCCAAATAATTAGAATTAAAAACAGAAGCTAAAATAGGAAAAATATGAAAAACCAAATACTTATTATTGCGATTATTTAAGGACAGTTCCAGTGAAGACAACAAATAAGCATGTCACGCATTAATGCTTAGGAATAAAATAAATTCAAGATGACATATAGCTAAAATGATAAATGGAATAGCCATATTAGTGGAATAGAAGGATTTCCAAATAATTAGAATTAAAAAACAGAAGCTAAAATAGGAAAAATATGAAAAACCAATGAAAAAGTGAAAGCCTCTAAATAGTCTTCATGATGGGAACCACCTAGCCACTTTGTCAAGCTTTTCCTTCTTGATTCGAGTAGTGATGCTCATTTTCGTAACAGATTTCTGATCGAACTAGTCCTCCAGATTGACAACAGGTCCTCCTCGACGTTTGGCAGGTGTTAGATCACTTGGATCACCTTGCGACAACCCCTCTTCCAACAACATTAGCGATCCCTGTATAACACAGACATATGACCACACAAACATAATGATAATTTTTAAGAAGAAGCAAATGCAGAGATACCCAAATCGAAACCATAAACATCGTACTCACCTCCGGCGCATCCGAAATGATAGAATCTTCATGCTGAGAGCCTTGGCAGGATATTTCCTGACACTAAACACGTCATAATTGTAAGTATTAGCATATTTAAAATGTTTTTTTGTAGAAATTATATGGTTTCAATAAAAGGATACCTTTGGGGACTTGGGTGAGTCAAACTCAGAAATGACATTTGGGTTGGTTATTATCTTGTTCACTTTGAAAGTGTCATGCTTGTACACGAAATTTTCTCTTAAAATTTCAACCTTGAACAAATCAGTCTTACCAGCGAGGTTCTGGAGAGGCAAAGGTAGTACATCCGGGTTCTGAATCTGCAATATTACAATCATGAACAAATTTCACATAAGGTTCAGCTATTTATCCTTGGATATGATAGTAAAGCCAAAATTTTATGTTTATACGAAAGTGGACTATTACCTCATCAGTAACGGGTCATTTCAGCTCTACGCAAGGTCGATGAACCAACTGGAGAGCAAGATTGTCAAATAAGAGAAACTTGGAAGTTCCAGTGTTGTCAAGCACAACCAAATGCAACTTGTACCTAAAATAAAAGAACATGTTACAGTATAGCGTATTAAACTATACTCATCAAGCTGGACGAAAATATAAGATTTTCTCGATTGTGACTTTGTAAGCAGTTTTGGATTGTAACATTTGCACTTGTCACAGTAGATTCTGAACTTGGTGAGATCATCATCATCCTGATCACCGGTCACAAGAGGAGGAATATGCTGCACTTTCTTTGAACAAACCTTACAGCTTAAGTAGTACCAACCCATGTTTAATTCAATGGTCGCAATTGTGCACATAACAATACACTTTTCGACTTAGAGTTATTTTGTGGTGTTAATTTCCAGACATTATTGACTAATCAAAAGAAAAAGATCATTATTTCACTAAATCACAAATTACCTGACGACATTCAATCATCTCAGCGATGGTTCTCCTTGGAGTATGGATGAGAAGGTCATCCTTCTCGGAAACACCAGACACCACGGTTAGGGGCTTCGGGTCCACAATAGCCAATCCGAGTTCATCATTTGGTAACCTATAAGAACATAGAACAAAAAATCCGAACATGACTTCATTTATGTCATCTAGCTTGAAATTTGTACTGAAATATGAACGGTTTGGCATATAGCCACTTACAGGTCCCTAAATTCCGCAACTTCAGCCATGCTAGGATTGAGCTGGAGCTCAGAGACATTGTATGCATTCGAGACAGAACGATCATCTGTAAATCATTATAAATATAGTCTTACGTCAATATTTAAAACAAGAATCTTGACATATATATAATATAAAGGTAATACCGTACATATGATTTCAATGTACCTTTCTAAACCTTAATATTCCCAAACCTCAACACCAAGATCACACGCTTCTCAGAGAGTAATTGTATTGCGTTCGTGACGTCGGTGGCAAACTTACCCCACAATACCATAGGAAGACGAACATTCCTAAGACACCACAGTATATATTCAGGTATGATAAACAGTAATTTAAAGTACCATTTAAAATCATAAAATAGACCAATAAAAGGTTAATAGATATACTTACTCGTGATCATGCAGAGCTTTTGGGTTTCTTTTCCATTCACTGAAATCATCTCAACATGGCTCACTTCCACAACATGTCCAATCACATCTGCCCGAGTACAGTTCATATATCAAAAATAAATCTCAATATGGATGCTTAATCACATACTACAGTTAAACCCACAAATATTAACGGTACTTACCAACCAAGAAATCAAGGTTCAAATTTCCATCAAGAACTTTACGAAAACTAACAGGAGTAAAACCACTAAGAGTCGCGGGCAAATCATCAGAATATCTCACACGGGTGGTTGAGAGGAAACTGATCTTATGCAGATGGTTTGTTGTCCGGTACGAGCCACATGAATGATTGAGGGAGAAATTGGTGAAAGTCAATGTTTTTTCCTGCGCTAAGAAGGGTTCGAACTGGTTAACCAAGTCCTTCTTCACACTTGTATGAACCTTATCTCCCTGAAAATTATAAAAAACACGGACGTAACGAAATTCAATCAACAACACTAACATGAATATTGATATTGCGAAACATTGTACTATTAAAATAGTAAAACTTACATTCGAATCAACGACAACCATCTCAATGGTAAGGCCACCAGCAGCTGAGTACTGCTTCCACAATCAAACGATACTGACCTTCACTCTCCACATTGTCTTAAAATGTTTCAAATCCGCAACTGAGTTAAAGCCAACCATTTGGAATTTGTTTGCTAATCAGTATTAGGGAATAGGAATAATGAAATTGAGAATGTTTTGAGAAAGAGGAGCGATGATTCCTTTTATATATTTTTTTGTTTAAGAAAAATTAGGGTATTCACACCCCAATACATTTTCCGTAATTCTCTCAAAACTTAATGCTCCAAATACTCCGTCCAGTTTTATTCATACACTTTCCTATTAGCATACACCCTAATAAAAAGGGGATTATCACGATATTTGAGAGTGAATAGAACTTGTCGTTGTTAACTAAATTCATGGAATCAAGTAGTCAATGAATTTGAATAAATCAACAAATGAATATTTGGAATTGATTCACTCATTTACACCTTCATTATGAAATATAAGGAAAGTTTTTTAATGTTGAATTATTCTAATGTAGATTGGTTCAAATAATTTAATAAATCAATCCGTATTAAAAAATTTACAAAAAGATGTTGT